>PVKE010009016.1:33060-46074 GCA_004027555.1 Craseonycteris thonglongyai | reverse complement strand
CAGTGCTGCGATGAACATGCGGGTACAAACATCTTTAAAGATCAAGGTTTTCAAGTTTTTTGGGTAGATGCCCAGTAGAGGGATGGCTGGGTCATATGGTAATTCCATTCGTAATTTTTTGAGGAATCTCCATACAGCCTTCCATAGTGGCTGTACCAGTTTACATTCCCACCAGCAGTGTATGAGGGTTCCTTTGTGTAATTGAGAGAGAGAGAGAGATACAGAGACAGAGACAGAGAGAGAACTGAACTGGGGGAGCTCCCAGTTCAGCATATGGTTCCGCACGGGCCGGGGCCGGGACACGATCCCTGGTCCCTGGTGCTGCAAAGTGAGCTCTCAACCCACTAAGCCATCCCGGCTTCCCCTCTAGCAGGTTCTTGATGGTTCACTCAAGGCCTATGCCAAGCCCTGCGGGTCTTCCTGGCGGCAGCAGCAGAAAGTGGTGGGTGCCCAGAGACGGGCTTACTAAGAGCGTTGGAGCACAGCCCCTCACAGACTCGCGCAGGGGAGCAACCAGGAAGATGGAGGACGCCGGTCCACCGGTCAGTCTCGCGTTTGACCCGGGCCATTATTCAGCCCCACCTCCATCAGTCAGTCTGCGCTCGTTCCCGGCACTCATCCAGGCGCCCGTCAGTTTGTGCCCGCCCACCTTCTCCCCGTCAGTCATTCTGCCCATGCGCGTCCCGCGCCCACCTGTCAGTCAGCCGGCCTCCCGCGCTGCCGGAGATTGCAGGGCCCCTATTGGTCGGAGGCGGGGGGAGTTCGGTGACGCCCGAGCCTGACCCCGCCCCCAGTCCTCGGGGGTAAAGGAGGAGGCGTTGGAGGCGGTGAGCGGGATCGCGAGCGTGGGTGGCTGCAGCTGAACGGTGTGTGCGCCACCGCCGTTGGGCCCTACGTACCGGGCTCGGGGACGCCGCGCTGGGGAGGCCGAGTGCCCGGTAAGCCCGGCGTGCCGGGTCGGGGGGAGGTTGCGGGGGCTGGGCTGGGGGGAAGAGAACCCCAAACAGGCCCCCTTGGGCGTTGACCTGTGAGCCGCGGGATCCCCCGCCGCTCCTGCGTGAGCTCCCCACTGTGTTTACTATTCCCCCTTGCTGCCCAATCCCCTGCTGCTCGAACCCCGTCTGCTGCCCGAACCCCCCCCTGCCTGACCCCTCTCTGCTGCCTGAACCCCCTCTGCATGAATTCCTTTACTGCCTAAACCCCTTCTTCAGCTGATTAAACCTCTTTGCTGCCTAAATCCACCGTCTTTACCTGAACTCGCGCTCTGATGAGTAACCCCCCCTCCGCTTCGTTGCTGTGGTAAACCTCCCCTTTGCCTAATCGCCTCCCACCTCTTTTTTTGTTTTTGTCATAGCCCACTCAGATTTCTCATTGATGTCGCTGGCATCTGCAGCTGTCCCGTCCTTCAGGGACATGGCGACCAGAAGAGCAGGCCTTTCCTTCTGATTTTATTTTTTTGCTCTGTGGTCAGACTGGGGAGGGCTGTGAATTTTTTTTTTGTTTAAAACACCTCCCAAACTGAGGTGGGAGGCGGTCTTCAGCACAGAGAATGCTTTATTCGGGAGCCTTTTAAAAATAATCTAGACAACCTTTGGGAGGGAATCTGGCTGTTATATTTACTAAAAAATCCAGGCGCCTTCCTGGGTATGGGCCCAGTCATCTCTATTTGGCATGGTAGAGCATCTCTGTGGTGTTAACAGTTGACTCATTGCCTTCCCCCTCCAGGGTAGCGTTTGTGTTAAAAATTGCCAGCAAGCAATGTTAGAAACCACTGTGCAAATTTTGTTGCAGGGTCAATCGCACCAGACCTTCAAGCACTTTGTGTCAAATCTTTACCAGTTGCCATATGAGTCCAAATCATGACGGACACCAAGTATGTCCTCTGCAAATGGAAAGAGCGATTATGGCCTGCAAAGGTGACGGCATTATTGTATGATTTCAGCAATTGGAAATGATTTTCAGTGACAAGTAAAATCTTTATCAAGAGCAATCGAGGAGTTGCTTCAGTGGAATAATTGAGCCTAAACAGTTGGCTGCGGTATCTGTTGGCATTGAATCTCATCCCCAATTTAATGTGTTTTTTTTTGTTCAGGTTATATCACCGGAAGTGCCTTTTTTTACACTTTTCAGTCCACTCTAAAAGACATGTAAGGCTGTAAATCAGCTCTCTGGCAGGGAATCCTGTAATAGTAAATAATGGGAGAGTCTTGGGGAGAAATGCCAGCGAAACAGTTGTGGATTGCAGGGCACAAACTCTGCCACTAACCTTGTGCCTCAGTTTCCCCACCTGTGAAATAAGGATTAGAATATCAGAAGTTCTGTGGTTGTATTCTTTGTAAATTATCTGCTGTGTTTGTATTAGATGTTGCCACTGCTTACTCCCAAGTCAACTGTTCGTTGTGTTTTAATAACAAGGATTTTTTTTTTTAACATAGGTTTTGACCAGAACTGAGATGTCAACAACAATTAAGAGAAAAAAGGAATTTTTTCTAAATGTTCAAATACTCTCCGTAGACAAAAAGTTAAGTGTTGTGGCTTTTTTTTTTAAAGACTTATTTTTATTGTTTTTGACAGAGACAAAGAGAAGGGGGAGGGCCCAGAGCAGTCTTGTCATTAGTTTTCTACATAAGTTTGATTCCACAGGTGGGTGGGGGACCTCTCTCCCACATGGAAGGCACACCCCAGGTGGGAGCTGACCTGGGTGTGCCTCCCACATGGGCTTGCCCCATGGGGGCACACCCCAGTTCAGCATATGGGTTCCTGTGGGCAAGGATTTGATCCTCAGACCCTGGGGCTGCAAAACGAGTACTCATCCTGCTGAGCTATCCGGGCTTCCCCAGTGTTGTGGCTTTAGTTTTTTTTTTTAAGATTTATTTTTATTGTTTTTGACAGAGAGAGATATAGAGGCAGAATGGGGAGGGCCCAGAACAGTCTCCATAGTTGCACATCATTGGTTTTTCCACATAGTTTCATTCCACAGGTGGGCGCGGGGCTGCACAGGGCAGACATTGGGCCAGAGTCTCACCCCGGCAAGAACTGAACTGGGGGCACTCCCCAGTTCAGCATATGGGTCTGCACGGGCCGGGGCTGGGATTCAATCCTCGGTCCCCAGGGCTGCAAAGTGAGTGCTTAACCCACTGAGCCATCCTGGTTTCCCTTGTCATGGCTTTTTTAATCTACTTTTTTCCCTGTGGGATTTCTGATACTGTATTCTCTTCCCTCACCCCTCTTCCCCAAAGTGAAGTCCACACCTAAGGGCTTATTAACTGTTTAGTTATTGTAACAGTGCTCATAACAACCTTACGAGGAAAACAACTGGTTTTATTTTACATCAGTTTGGACATAACCATTCATATTGTATGTGATCTCCAGAGATCAGTACAAAGTGGAATAAACAAGTCACACACAGGGTATCCGCTCGTCTTTGGTGTTCAAATGGGTATTTCTTTTCCATGGATTTATTTATGTGTCTTTTTTCAGAAACTTGTGTGACAGGCCTGTCAATTTTGAAATACCTGATGTTTGAGCGTGTCCTTCTAATAAACTGTTATTTAGCACTCAGAAGACACACCCACGACTGGCAGCACACTGCTGTTCTCTTCATTATCGAAGAAGGAAGGACATAAGATCATCTAGAATAAGCTTGTCCAATCTGTGGCCTGCAGCCCACTTGCGGCCCAGGACAGCTTTGAATGTGGCCCAAAACAAATTCATAAACTTTCTTAAAACATGAGATATTTTTTGTGACATTTTTTAGTTCATCAGCTATTGTTAGTGTATTTTATATGTAGCCCAAGACAATTTTTCTTCCACTTTGTCCCAGGGAAACCAAAAGGTTGGACGCCACAGGTCTAGAATGATGATTAAAATGCCCAGATCTTGTATGACTGGTATCCGTGTGTCTGATGGAAGAATTCCCAGTTCTAAATAGAGAATTTTTTGAAAGCCCAATAGGTTCCCAGCTTCTGACCCAGGTTCCTGGGTCCCCAGCCCTCTGTCATAGAGTAGTTTCTTAAGCTTACTATGTCCTCAGCTCACACTTTCCCTGGGGGCTGGAAGGTAATTGAATACTCGAATTTGAAAGGAAAGCACATCCTTTGAACACACCTGCTGGGCTGTAAGTTTAATGGCATTATTACCTACTCTGAAAATCTCTTAATAGCAGGAGTTACTTGTGCAGTTTAAAGAAGGATTTTTATCTTGTAAAGGTCACAGTTCGAATTCATTTTTATTCTTAAATTCTGCCAACCTTTTCTGTGTCAAGGGGAAGAATACCCACCACACACACAGAGGTGGGGTGGGAGTGGCACTAGCTGCCTCTAAACTCAGGCACATGAATTCCTAGTGGGTTGTGACTTTTGGTTTAAGTATAAGAATGAGAAGAAAACGAATCTTAATTCTTTTGTCATCTAAAGACAAACATTCTGGAGAATGGCTCTGGGCCTTGGCTGTAGTGTGTAACAGATTCTGTTCTGCAGAGTGAGGGTGAAAAGCACAGAAGCCAAGACCCTGAAGAAGTCCCACATCGAGGACATCGCTTCCTTACTGGGTAAGAGCAAATTTGGGAGGAGCCATTTGAGGAAACATAGGGACTTGGCCTCCAGGTAGAAATTGACTCTGCTCACCCCTTACTCCCTTCACACAAGGTAATCTGAGCTCCTTGAGCCTAAGGGGTGGGGGTGGGGAACAGATATGCTTTCTCAAACCTTTCTAGAATTTGTCCCCAGAAGTGACTCCCAGAGTGGCTGGTGGCAAGGGTCTGCTGGGCCCCCAGGGCTTAGACCTAATGAGTTTGCTCTGGGAAAGACTTCCTTTTCTTTTCTCTCATCCCATAGTAAGACCAGAAAATGGTTCTGTGTTGCTGGCCTGGTCACTGTTCAGGGTTTCAGAAGCCGCAGGCTGTTTGTGTGTATTTAAATTTGGAAGCTGAGCCTGCTGAGTCTGCAGAAGGCACAGTGGGGCCGCCCATTGTCTGCAAGGTAAAGGCAGTCTCAGTGGCTCCTGCCTTTCACATTGCAGAGGTGTGAGACTTGACTGGAGCCTATGCCCCCAGGAAATAGCACCAGGACTATGGCAGCCCCACAAACCCAAACGTAAAAACATTTTCCTCAAGGTGCCAGTGCTTGTTCCTGTGCAAGGTCACCCAGGACTCCTTTCCTTGGCATTTGTAAAATAGGCTCTCTTCCTATATCCTTGGAAGAACAGCCATTTATTGTTGAAAGCAGGACCTAGCCCTGCACACCCTCTCATGCTGACCAACCCCTCTGAATTGCCACCGTGATTGCTCAGGTCGGTGAGGGCCAGTTATTTGTGGGTGCCTTTACTATTAAGCAGGGGAAGTCCTATGTTGATAGGTGTTATGCCCGTTGAGCCTGGTTCCCAGGAATAGTGCCAGGTGTGTGTATCAGCCCAAGTAAATGACCAGGCCCAACCCTAGGCCTGGGCACTCCTGCCTTTGAGGTGCCCTTGCAAAGAAGTGTGGACCAGCTGAAAGGAGCCCTTATGTAGGACTCCTCTTCAGCCCTTACCCCACCCCTCAGAATACATTACCCGTCGACCTGGGCTCTCTTTAACCCTTATTGAATCGGAAGTTGTTAGGCTGGGAGAGGAATATGTTTTCTGCCTTGCAGCCAACTGCTTTTATAACCCTGTCCCCTTTTGAGAAGGTAGAGAGAGAGGTGTCAGTCCTCCCATTAGGCAGTAATCAAATGGCAGTCAGGCTCTGAGATGGCGGGACCTGGGTGGGTCCGTGTCACCAGGCTTTGTCTCCCATCCTTCAGCCTCACAGAACGAGGCTGCTGCTGAACCCATGGAGGAGCTGACCTACAGACGCTCACTTCGAGTGGCTCTGGACATTTTGAATGAGAGACCCTGTTTGCGGCAAGAAAGCTGCTCAAGAGAAGAAGGGGCTGCTGGGTCTGCAAGAGAGAAGCACATGGAACTGGCCACCTCACTCTCTGACCCCAGCCCTTTGTCTCCTGTCCATGAGGGTTTGTCGAGCAACTCCCAACTCGAGAGGAGGGAAAGTATATACCCGAGGCTGGCAGGCTCACCCACCTGCAGAAAGGACCCCAAGCGCCAAGTGGACCAGAAAAAGGAGTTTGGGGAAAGTGAAAGTCCTCTTGCCCTGGTGGTCTCAGCCAGAGGTGGTTCCCAGAACAGGAGTGGATCAAGAAGACTACACCTTGAAAATCGAACAACCCTGAGTGATAGGGGAAGAAGTTCAGTGCAGGAGCCCAGTGGGTGTCAGAATGACCCTTCAGTTTCGGGGGGACATCAGGAAAGGGAGAGCAAGAAAGAGGCGGGCAGCTGGGCAGCTCTGAGCTCAGCTTCCCTAGTTAGGGAGCAGGGTCTGTTGGCCAAGGGGCGCCTCCCAGGTTTGCCATGGGGCAACCCCACTGCACGCCCAGCCTGCCTGGATGCGCAAGGCCTGCCTGCCAAGCACCTGGGCCTGGATGGCTGCCAGAGGCCTGGGGCCCTGGGCTGTATGACTCTGCGTAGTGCCACCAGGCTCTGCACGCCCACCCTCCATGTACCCACAAAGGACATGAGGCTTCAGGCCCTGGAGGAAGGTAAGGCTTGTCCAGCACTGGGCCAGAGTTGGGCTCTGGTCCTCCTGCCCAGACCCCCAGCCTGGGAGAATGTTCATAACTGGATCTTAGCAAGATTGGTACCAGGATGGATCCACAGTGGGCATCCCCAGTTCTTTTTTGTCCATGTCTCCCTCTGGGCTGCAGCATCTCCTGCTTTTCCACATCTGAAGTGGAGGGAGGGGACCAAGCACTGTGGGGATGCGAGTGGCCAAGAAAGTGCTGCCTCTGCCAGAGGAACTCCTTTGCTCTTACATGCTGCAGGAACCAGAAGGCAGGACCCTCAGTGCTGCCACTTCATATCATCGCATCCCACTGATTTTTGAAATGCTAATTGAAAAGCCCTAATTTCCTTACATCAGGATGTCTTGGGATCCACTCACCACCCAGCAGCACCTGCTGCAGAGGGTTCTGCCTCCCTTGCAGCACATTTCCTGTATGCCACTGTTGGGTTCAAAGGCTGCAGGCCCTGTTCTAAAGGGAGTGGCCACTCCCCTGCCTTGTTCCCTATTGTACCCTTGCCCTTGCATATCCACCCTGTGCTTCACTCTAGGAAGGAGTGAGCCCCATAAAAGGGACCCCCCGAACCCCATCTACTTCTGTGACTTCAGTTGCATCTTGTGCCTGCCTGTCAGCTACAGCGTGGAGGGTGTGCCCCCTCGCTCCATCTCATTTAGTTGTCCTTTAAATGCTCTTGAATCCAGCAGCGTGCAAATCTGTGTGATATGGGTCTGCTGTCTTCACCTTGATGGTCACGTATCATGAAATGTTTTTCTTGGGGTGAGTTACCAGGCTGATGACCATGAAAGTCTAACCTGACATTGTTGGCAGACCGTCCACCTTCTGAAGAGTCAATGGAGCTTGACCCCATTAATTCCATTCTGGAGGAGGAGGATGAAGAGGAGCCCCCGAGAATCCTTTTATATCACGGTAAGACCTTTCAGTGACTGGGCTGCTTTCTGGTGTCACACCCTGCTGGGCACAGTCCTGACATCTTCACCCAAGCTCTCTCCTTTTCCTTCTCCAGCGCTGGGAAGCGCTGCAGTTTCCCCTCCCCTGCCTTAAGCAGAGCCACATAAAGGGAGGGAGGGACTCCCTGTCAGTGTGTGTCTTCCTTCCCTTGAACTGTGACCACTCCTGGGAATGAAGGGGGACAGTCCTGTGAACAGATGGGCTCCCCTACCAATGTCAGCATGTGACCTAGGGGTCCCTCACAGATCTTTGGGAACACTTGTCTGTGTGTCTCAGAGACCGGAGCCCGTGCCCTCTGCCACATGCTACCTGCGCCGGGCAGATAATCTGTGAATGGGGCCACAGCTGGGGACCCTGATTTGGAACCTGTAGGTCTGCTAGCTTTGTGGACTAAACGATTGGGGATAGTCGTCATCTTAGACTTGCCCATTGACCACTCATCCCAATAGCCTAGTCCACTTTTTTTTTTAAGCTTTTGATTTAACTTTTGATTTTGAAAGAATTAAAGATTCACAAGACATTGCAGAAATAGTACAGGGAGAGGTGGGGACTGTCCCCCAGCCTCTCCCAACTGCAACATTTTGCCAGACCAGGAAGCTAATGTGGGTGCAGCCTTGGGGACCCCCATATCTTGCCACCTGCACACCCTGGTTACATGGTCCCTTTCCCTCCAAAGTGCAGCTGACTGCTTTTCCCTCACTGTGTCATTGACGTAAGTCTGCATTGTCCTTTTTTTTTGACAGAGAGAGAGATACAGAGACAGAGAGAAGGGGGAGGGCCCAGAACAGTCCTCATAGTTGCACATCATTGGTTTTTCCACATAGTTTCAGTCCACAGGTGGGCGTGGGGCTGCACAGGGCAGGAACTGGGCCGGGGTCTCACCCAGGTGAGAACTGAACTGGGGCACTCCCCAGTTCAGCATATGGGTCTGCACAGGCCAGGGCCGGGATTTGATCCTTAGACCCTGAGGCTGCAAAGTGAGCACTTAACCCGTTGAGCCATCCTGGCATTCCCCAGACTCTTTTTTTTAAGATTTATTTTATTGTTTTTGACAGAGAGAGAGAAGGGGTAGGGCCCAGAGCAGTCTCCATAGTTGTACGTCATCAGTTTTCAACATGGTTTTGTTCCACACAGGTGGGCGGGGCGTGCAGGGCAGGAATTGGGCTGGGGACCTCCTGCATGGGAAGCACACCCCCTTGAGCCAGGGGTCCAATGGGGGGGGGCAAGAACCGAACTAGGGGACTCCCGCATGGGAAGCACACCCCAGTTTAGCATATGGGTCCGCACGGGCCGAGATTCGCTCCTCGGTCCTCAGGGCTACAAAGCGAGCACTTAACCCGCTGAGCCATCCTGGCTTCCCCCCCAGACTTTTATGTTTTCGCTTTTCTTAATGGCGACTGGTTATCATGTACCAAGCATGATGGGGATCCCTTACTCAGCTTCTTCCACAATTGTCGGGGTCTAGACTATCCCATGACTTGGGCCACAGTGCATGTGGTGCGTGCCTCTGGGAAATAACCCTGTAGCATCAGCTCCCAGAGCAGGGTTTACTGGGCCACAGAGAAAGGACACTGCTTTCTTCCAAAAGGGCAGTTAGTTTTATCCCATCACCACCATCTGGGCCCCTTAGCCTCCAAAAGCTGGATGTTTGCTTTTTCTTCTGGTTTGAGCTTCCATTTGGTTAGTGTTTCCCCATCGACCCTGTTTGCCTGGGTGTTTACCACAGGGCCTTGAATTGGCTGGCTGTACCTGTGACCCATTGTCCTCTGAGAAAGGAGAAAGGAGGCTCCTCATAGGACAGCAGGAGGGCAGCTGCCCCATTTGCCTCCCTCCTGCCTTGTCTGTCACCCCTTAGACCTTTCTCCATTGGGTATTTAGTCAGCTGGTTGTCCCTTGTCCCACAGCAGCATCAGGCTCTATGTCAAACACCAGCCTCTCATTGCTGAGGTTTAAAAAAAAAAATTTTTTTTGTTCTAAGATTTTTATTGTTTTTTGACAGAGAGACAGAGAGAAGGGGGAGGGCCCAGAGCAGTCTCCATAGTTGACAGCATTAGTTTTCCATATGGTTTCACTGCACAGGTGGATGACGGGCTGCGCAGAGCAGGAACTGGGCCAGGAGCCTCCCCATGGGCCCCGGCAAGAACTGAACTGGGGACACACCCCAGTTGAGCATATGGGTCCTCATGGGCCGGGCCCAGGATTCAGTCCTTGGGCTCTGGGGCTGCAAAGCGAGCGCTTAACCCGCTGAGCCATCCCAGCTTCCCCCACTGAGGTTTTATTTACCTGATGTTTTTAGCATTTAAATTATTTTCTCATTCTGGAGTGTTGGTAAAATAGTTAAATTTTGTTCAGAGGTAATTTTGTAGCTCTGATAATTATTTAATTTCATTTTTTTTCTCTGTAAAAGCTCCCAGTTCTTCACTCAGATTAGTGTCTCAGAAACTGAGTTCCCACGTGGGTCTTCATTGTGTGCAATTGGTTCCTTTTTTGTTTCATGCTCTTTATTGAAAATGTTTTATTTTGGAATAATTTGGGACTTGCAGAGAAATTGTAAAGGTGGGACAGGGTCCCCACCTACCAGCTTCTCTTGTCACCACTTTCATAACCATAGCACAATGTCACTCTGGGAAAGCAGGGTTGTGCCGCATTCTTAACCATTCAGTGTGATCACAGTCAGCCCTTTATACCCCAGGGACTATCCATTGGGTTGTGTTGTTGGGTCTAAACGTTACTACAGTAACTTTTCTCACGCTGCTGCATTTGCTGCTTGATGTGGAGCTGACGTGTTTGTTCTTTTTGTTTTTCTTTTTAATTCTAGAACCACGTTCATTTGAAGTAGGAATGCTAGTCTGGCTTAAATACCAAAAATACCCCTTCTGGCCAGCCGTGGTAAGAACAGCGCCTCCGTCTCACCTGCCTTGTCCTCTGTTCTCGACAGTGGGACCTGGGCAAATATGCTCCCTATTTCGTTACTACTGGAGAAACTATGGGCCTATAGCAGGATTTTTGGAGACACATGAACTTAAAAGGGGGGGATAGTCATGTGGCACCACTGAGTGTGATGTTCATAGGTCAAATTTTTACCAAGCAGGCTTAGAACAACCTGTCTGAAAAAAAGCCTGAAATTTGTTCATTTTAAAGATTTGTTTATTTATTTATTTTTTAAAATTGTTTTTAACACACAGAGAGAGAGAGACAGAGAGGGGAGAGGGCTCAGAGCTCTCTTCACAGTTGCACGTCATTAGCCCGTAGTTTCATTCCACAGGTGGGCACGGGGTTGTGCAGGGCAGGAATCGGGTTGGGAGCCTCCTGCATGGGAGGCACACCCCCACATGAACTCAACTGAGGGTACTCCCAGTTCAGCATATGGTTCCATACGGGCGGGAGCTGGGATTTGATCCTCGGACACTGGGGCTACAAGAGGAGTGCTCAATCCACTGAGACATCCCAGCATCCCCAATTTGCTCATTTTAAATAGGGTGCATTTCAGACTTTTTCCCCTGTTGGAGCTTTTTTTTTTTAAAGATTTATTGTTTTGACAGAGAGAGCGAGAGATACAGAGACAGAGAGAAGGGGGAGGGCCCCGAACAGTCTCCATAGTTGTACATTATTGGTTTTTCCACATAGTTTCACTCCACAGGTGGGCGCGGGGCTGCACAGGGCAGGAGTCTCACCTCGGTGAGAACTGAACTGGAGTTACTCCCCAGTTCAGCATATGGGTCCACACAGGCCAGGGCCGGGATTCGATCCTCAGTCCCCGGGGCTGCAGAGTGAGCACTTAACCCACTGAGCCATCCCGGCTTCCCCTGTTGGAGCTTTTTAATCTTAGATAGAAGTGTAGGGGGCTGTTGTTCATATAAAAACAGGCATTTGATATCCTGCCAGTGCCCCAGTGTGATGGATGAGCTTGAATGTAGCCACATTGTTGGCTTTGCTTTCTCTCTATATTATGACCCTGCAAATGGTTAGTTTATTTTTTTGGCCAAGGTACCATCTTGGCTTCTCTGGCGCCTTCATTTCCTCCTTTATCTTCATCCAGCAGAGACAGGATTCCATGATTTGAGCTGTAGTTCTTTTTTTTTTTTAATATTTATTTATTTATTTTTATTGTTTTTGACACAGAGAGAGAGAGAGAGAGAGAGAGAGATACAGAGACAGAGAGAGAACTGAACTGGGGGAACTCCCCAGTTCAGCACATGGGTCCGCACAGGCCGGGGCCGGGATTCGATCCTTGGTTCTCAGGGCTTCAAAGCGAGCGCTTAACCCACTGAGCCATCCAGGCTTTCCCGAGCTGTAGTTCTTTAGTAGGGGACGATGGCATTGAACTTGGAAGGGTATTGGCAGTAGTCAGGAGCTGTGTGTTGTCTTGCTGAGTGACTGCAGTCATCAGACCCTCCTTGCACAGATGACAGGGCTGTGGGGGGGTGCAGACCCAGAGTCCATGGTTTGTGTAGGCAAAACATGTAGCTTGAACATGTATCTGGTGAGTGGGCATCTTAGTACAGCCTCTGGCACAGTTTTGGAGTCCCTCTCCTCCCTCTAGCACCCCTTTCTTGGCAGGTGCCATGTCCTACCTGCAGTGAATACCCTTTTCCTAGCCCCTCCAGCCCTTTTCTCATTTCCACCAGTTCCTGGGGGTCTCTGTGGGTTAACAATTCACCAGAGTGACTAATTCCTGAGCATGAACCTCCACAGCCCCCTTGTCAGTGTGTGTGGCCTGTGAGGCACTCTGCAAAGGGGCTCCTTGGCCTGAGGGCTGGAGTCCGGTCTGCCTCCTTCTGTATGCCCTGGGCTGGTCCAGAACCTGCCCTGCTCAGCCATGGGGATAGTCAACAGCAGGTATGGCTCTTTTTGTTTAAAAATGTAGAAAGTCCTACCTGGTCCTGCTATTATGAAAGCACTTGGAGCCATGCATGCAGCAAAACTCACACAGTTCCTAAGCATGGGTTTTTTTGTGTGTTTTTAAAGATTTATTGTTTTTGACAGAGGCAGAGAGAAGGGGGAGGGCCCAGAGCAGTTTCCATAGTTGTACGTTATCATCGTTAGGCATAGTTTTGTTCCACACTCGTGGACGGGGGCCACACAGGGCAGGAACCGGGCAAGGGGGCCTTCCGCATGGAGGCATGCCTCCTAGAGCCAGGGGCAGAACCAGGGGCCTCCTTCATGAGAAGCACACCCCAGTTCAGCATATGTGTCCACACGGGCCAGGGATTTGATCCTCGATCCCCGTGGCTACAAAGCGAGCAGACAACCCACTGAGCCATCCCGGCTTCCCCGCTAAGCATGTTAATGCATGGGCTTTTCCTCGGCCCCCCAGCCATCGAATGTGTCAGTTGGTAACCATCTCGCTGAGAGATGGTGTCAGGAAAATATTTAAAACCCATGGCCTCTCTTGGATTCTTTTTTTTTTTTTTTTTTTTTTTTTTTTTTTTTTTTTTTTTTTTTTTTTTTT
>PVKE010009016.1:0-32960 GCA_004027555.1 Craseonycteris thonglongyai | reverse complement strand
AGGCCGCAGCCGGGACTCGATCCCCGGTCCTCATGGCCTCAAAGCGAGCGCTCAACCCGCTGAGCCGTCCCGGCTTTCCCCCTCTCTTGGATTCTTGACACTTTGTTTTCTTGGCTTTGCATACAGGTCAAGAGTGTCAGGCGGAGAGACAAGAAAGCCAGTGTGCTTTTCATTGAAGGACACATGAACCCCAAAGGGAGAGGGTAAGCCACATTCTTATTTTATGGACATTTCTGGGGTGGGAGTGGGGGAGCAGGTGTCCAGGGCCTGCTAGGTCATCCAGACCCTGGGACGCAGCCATGCAGAGGTCACACAGTCCAATTTTCTGATCCAGCCCCACTCTCCTTGAACCCTAGTTCCTACAAACTAGCCAAGCTGCCTGCCTCCCTGCAGGTCTGTGAGCATGATCTGCCTCAGTCTGAGGTTTGCCCTGTAGGTAGGTGCCTGTCTTTTCCCTCTGTTGTTGGGGTAAGAATGCACATAGTGTATCACCCTGCTCCCAGCAGGCTCTGAAGATAGTGTGCCACTTGTCCCACAGTGACCATGTGGAGCTTGTCTTTTATGACTCTCTCTAGCCCTTCGGTACTGCCATTTCTCTCTTGGTGGCCAGTGGTATGGAGACCCAGCCCTGGAACCTGCCTGTCCTGAATGGTGTCCCCTCCCCTACTAGCCTTGTCAGTGGAAAGGGTGTTTTCTTGGTCACATGATGATGTATGTCCATGCTAACCTGTGCCTCCACCACCTGCAGCATCACAGTGCCTCTCAGGAGACTAAAGCACTTTGACTGCAAAGACAAACAGGCGCTTCTGGTAGGTGGCTGCTTCTCCGTACTTCTCTGAGTGGCTCATTTGATGATTGATGATGGTGTTCTCTGGGTAGCCCTTGGAAGCATGGTTCGTGTGATAGTCAGGAATACTAGCATCTGCTGATGGACTCTGGCTGATGCTCTGGGGGTTCCCTGTATGGGAGTTTCACCACCTAGCCGGGAGGTGGCTGCTCATCTCCCGTCATCCAGGGAAGGAAACTGGCTGTTGCACAGGGGACAGTTTGCTCTGGGCTGGGGGGGTGCAATGGTGGCACACTCCTTCTAGCTCCTTTCTAAGGTGGTGGTTCCAAGGCTGCCCTGAGGGACAAGTTGCCAGGGCTCCTAGGAGTAGGGACCCAGACAGCAGGCCTCGGGTGTGGTATGACCCTGAGCTCTGGCAGGGGTTAGGGTGAAAGTGCTCTCCAGAGGACCTGCTCTGATTCTAGTGGCTGTGTCTCCATGGTTCTCTGATCAGTGAGTGCTGTCATGTGTGAGTCTGTGAGCCACAAGGCATGGGTCCATTCAGAATGTCTCCTCAGCCTGAAATCCTGCTTCTGTTGTCCCAGCTTTCAGAAGAACAAAGCTGAGCTGGGTCCAGAGGCTCCTGCCCGCCCCACCATGAGGGTGTTTTCACCGCCGGTCCCGGGGTCCCTGGTGGGAGCATTCTGTGAGGCGTTTCCTTCGGGTGTTGGGATCCAGGGATCTTGTTGCCCATACTGCGCTGTTCCCTGAGAACAGCTGGTCTCCAGCTCTAGCGCAGTGGGCATTTGGAAGGTGGGCTACCACACCAAGCCCCAGTCCCTTCCCTTGTATTTCATGATTTGCTCATCTCCATGACAAGAGCCTTGCTCCATCTGTCTTGTCTGTTTGAGTTGGTTCACTTCTACGTCTTAACTCGTAACCAGTGCTAGGTGCCCGTTCCTGTCAAGAGTGCCTGTCAGCATGGCCCGGTTCTCATTTGACAAGCTTCCATGCTCCTAGCACATGGATTCCTCGAGCATGTTTCACCTGGGAGCCACTGACCCCACCCAGTGCAGCGTGCTCTCAGTTCCTAACAACTTTCCCACAGGGCACCCAGAGGACCTTTGTGATCGTGTGCCTTAGACACACAACAGGTTTTATCACAGAAGCATGGAGGATGTCCACTGCTATCTCCTTGTCTCCAGTCCACCTGTGACATGGGTGTATATGGGAGGCCAGGGGCTGACTCCTCTGAGTAATTGTGAACTGTGCCTTTGTAGAGAGACCATGTGTCCTGTTCTAGCCTGTTGATGAATTGGCTCTCTTAGCCTCCACTGGCCCTTGTGTGATGGTCTTGGTTCTGTGGTATCAGTAGGGCCCTTGTACTCCTTCCCTGCTGAGCCGAACAGCTTGCTGTCCCAAGTGCTGGTAGGCGAGGCCTTCCCCCCCAGAGCTGCCACTTGGCTCTCATCCTTGGTCTACCACATGTGGCCACCATGAGGTGGGGTAGAGGGCCAGCCGGCTGAGGCGGCAGTAATGTGGGACATAGTCAGGGTTCACCTTGTGCCTGTGGGTGTTTCCCAGGATCTCACAGGGGTAGTGTTCTTGATTTGCTGGTGGCCGGTGTCCCTCCCACCAAGGCTGACGCTACTCTGTTTTGAGTACTGAGCACAGAAGGGTTAATTTTGCGTGACCACTGACGGTCCTGGCAGCTGTACCAGAGGGTGTTTTTCAGTCTTCTACCCTTTGAGTCCGCAGGTCTCTTGGCCTGGAATGAGGCTCATTAGGGCCCAGTTATAAATAGCTTGACCCCTGACTTTGGCCTTGGCCAGGCATCCCTGCTGGACAAGGGTGGGAAGGGGCCCCTGTGGCCTCTCACTGACACCCACTGTCTGTCTTGTTGTAGAACGAGGCCAAGGAGGACTTCAACCAGGCAATTGGCTGGTGTGTGTCCCTGATCACTGACTACAGGGTCCGGCTTGGTATGTGCGGCCTTTGCTGCCTGTGACAAAGGGAGCAGTTTGGAATAGCAGTATGGGGCTTTCTCTGTGTGGCAAAGGCCAAGTTTGGGCTGTCCCCACTGGTGATCTGGCCCTGACCCTTGGTAGTTGTGTCCTTAGCACAGGCTGGACATGGACAGAGGATGGGGCCCCTTTGAGGGGTCAGTCTATGTCCACCCGCAGTTGAGCCTTGGGAACTCTGGATTGGGCTGGTCACCTGATGCCTAGGTCCTGTGCTGTGCCAGCCTGCCCTCTGGAAGGGGTGGGCTCAGGGTGCAAGTCCCTTACCTGACATGCCCCCCATGTCTTCTGCAGGCTGTGGTTCCTTCTCCGGCTCCTTCCTGGAATACTACGCTGCTGATATAAGTGAGTCCTTGGCATTCTCATCCTTTTGCAGCAGTGGCCATTGCTGCCCAAGGCTCTGAGGTGTCTGGGGCTGCTAGGATTGTCAGCCCACCCATTGTCCTCTCCCTGCGTGGGCCTTAGATGGCTGGTTCATGGCAATCACTGCCTTATTGGCATCTGCGTGATGACACCTGAATGTTAACACACAAATGGCACTTTCACTCTGTCCTCCTATCTCAGCATTTCAGGAAGTGACAGCCTTGTACTCCCCTGTTCCTCCTGTCCTCTGAGGGGAGTAGATGAACTAGTGCTGCTCCTGTGGGCAGGGGCTTTTCCCATTCAGGTTAAACTTGGCTGTGAGGCAGAGCGGGGAGAGAGGAGGGATCTACCTACCATACCCCAGGATGTAGTGAAGGGACCCCACCCAGCTGGCCAGTGATCCCACAGCATGTGTCTCCTCTGTAGGCTACCCTGTCCGCAAGTCCATCCAGCAGGATGTCTTGGGGACCCGGTTCCCTCAGCTCTGCCAGGAGGACCCCAAGGAGCCCATGGTGGGGAGCCCCTGGGGCAGGAGGCAGCCTTGTAGGAAAGTTCTGCCTGATCGGTCTCGGGCTGCCCGGGACAGGGCTAACCAGAAGCTGGTGGAGTACATCGTGAAGGCAAGGGGTGCCGAGAGCCACCTGCGGGCCATCTTGAAGAACAAGAAGCCATCCAAGTGGTTAAAGACATTCCTAAACTCTGGCCAGTATGTGACATGTGTGGAGACGTACCTGGAGGATGAGGAGCAGCTGGACCTGGTGGTGGAGTACCTACAGCGGGTCTACCAGGAGACGGGCAGCCGGGCACTGCCCCGGGCCAGTGGCGACAGGGTCCGCTTCATCTTGGATGTGCTCCTGCCTGAGGTGAGTGGCCAGTGGGGCGTCCGTGTGATGAGTGGGGCTCTGTGCACAGGACCAGAGGATGTCACTCTCCCAGAATCTCCTGGGAGGCCCTGGCAGCATGGACCCTGGTGCTTGTCTGGCTACCCCATGGGCAGTGGCATAGGCAGGGGTGTCCCAGTGTCATTGCCAGCACTGACCAAACGAGCTGCATGCTTCATGCATGTGTGCAGGTAGTGCCTATTCAAGAATTCACTGAGGAGAAGGGAGGTTTAACTTTCTTCAGCACACTCCTGGCTTGGGCTGGGCAGGGTCAAACTCAGCTGCTCAATTATGGTCAAGTTCAGAGGGTTGTGTGGTGTACAGATGCATAGTGCAGGTGACACATTAAATTCAGATATGTACAAAGTGAAACCACCATGTTGTGAGCCGTGATGTGCCTGTGGCCAGTGGAATAGTGATCTTACTTGGTATGTGCCTCCAAGTCCCCCACATCCCCAGTTAGTTTTTTGGAGAAAAAAATCCAAACTTTTTAAATTCATAAATACATCCTTGTGTATCTCTAAAACAGGGTGATCCTGCCTCCTGGGGATAGCAGTAGTTGTCACATGGTAGGTGCTTATGGCACCTAATTTATGGGGCCAAGGATGCTGCTCAGCCCCCCCGCAATGCCCAGGGTGGCTCCCTAAAAAGAGTGACCCAGCCCCAATGTCATTTTTTTTAAAGATTTAATTGTTTGTTTTTTTATAAATTTTTATTGTTATTGACAGAGACAGAGAGAAGGGAGAGGGTCCAGAGCAGTCACATAGTTGTATGTTAGTTGTGACGTAGGTTCATTCCATACAGGTGGATGTGGGGCTGTGCAGGGCAGGAACCAAACTGAAGGCCCTCCACGTGGGAAGCGGCACTGCAGTTCAGCATATGAGTTTGCACAGACTGGGACTGGGATTTGATCCCTGGACCTTGTGGTTGCAATGCAAGTGCTCAACCTGCTAAGCCATCTTGGCATCCCCCAAAATGGGTAATTTCTTGACATCAGACATCTATCACATATTCAAATCACCATCATTGTATCTTTTTTTTTTTTTTTTTTCCCCTACAGTAAACTTAATTTTAAAATGCATTTGTTGGTTTGGGGCTGCCTTTCACTCTGCTTTTAGGGACGGTAATGCTCGTCCAATCAGAAGGTGACATTACTGATTTAATTCAGAAACTTTGTTGCAGCAGAGGTCTTGGGTTCTATAGGCATCGTTTGAGCCAGAAGTAGGGACACGTCTAGAGGCCAGCACAGGCTTGGACTGGCTCTGTGCAGACACTGCACAGCTGAGTGCCATGCAGGCCTGGCTCTGGCTGACCATCCCCCTCTTGCAGGCCATCATCTGTGCGATCTCTGCAGTGGACGCAGTGGATTACAAGACGGCTGAGGAGAAGTACATCAAAGGACCTTCGCTCAGCTACCGGTAGGCGCTCAGAGACCTGTCCTCAGCTACTTTTCAGCTTATCTCCAAGGCTTGTATTTCTATACCCACTGGGAGCTGTGACTGAGGCCCCTGTCCCTGACACGTTGGTCCAAGTGCCTGCTTGGTAAATGAGTTGTATAGCTTGAAAATACACATTAGCACTTGGCTGAGGACTTGACAGACAGACCTGAGGAAGCCAGCAGTGGATACTACTGTTCTCTGGCGAGTTTGGGCAGTGGGCCCAGGTCCTCAGGTTGATTGGAACAGAGCTGGACCCAAACCCAGGCCCCAGAGTGGCCTGCACAGGCAGCCTCTCCGCCTGACGTCCTATTGTGGGGCTGGTGTGTGTCTGAGCCCTCTTGCTCTCTAGTGCCGTGGCTGCTTGCAGGTAGATACCTGATTAAGCCACAGCAGTTGGCCTGGTGGGTCCTAGCCGGTCAGAGAATACTCTGATCAAGACGTTTCTCACATCCGTGTGGTTGGCTGCCCTTGGATTTCTGGCTCCCAAGCTCCTAATCCTGCTCTGGGCTTGCTGCCAGGCTTTGCTGGGAACAGGCGGGGTCGCATGCCAGTGACAGACTGAAGACTCAACTAGAATCACTGGCCAGGGTTCTGTCCAGGGCTAACCAGGCACTGTCACAGCTGCTGTGTGTCCTTCATGGGCAGAGCCCCAGCGTGTGCCTGCGTAGCAGGCCTCCTGCATAGCTGTCCGTAGCAGGGTCACATTGGCTCTGTGTGTAGCTGGATTAATGGGACAGGAAGGGCCTTGGGAAACAGAGAAACTTGGCATCTGTCTCTGATCTCAGGGGTGGGCTGGGTGTACTGGATGCACAAATCAAAGCTGGGAGTGCAGCCTCCTGCCACCAGGACAATCTCCACGCGCTCCCTTCCACTGGCTCGCCAGCATCAAGAGTGGTAGGACTTCTTTTCAGCCTCTTTCTGCCATGAACATGGCAGACACCCCTGGAAATGAGGTTCATGATGTACATGAATTAGGGTACATATGCCGGCACCGTTTTACTCCCTTGGGCATGTGGTCAGGACCATGATTAGTGAGTGGTGGCCATTTCTCTCTCCTTTGGCCCCAGTTAGTGTTCAGCCGTCCAGTGGGTCTGTCATGAGAGCCATCCCCCTGGTGTTTCTTTTATCTTGTAAGTTATATCTAAAAGGCTGTGTGTAGGGGAAGCCGGGATGGCTCAGTGGGTTAAGCACTCACTTTGCAGCCCCGGGGACCAAGGATCAAATCCTGGCCCTGGCCTGTGCAGACCCACATGCTAAACTGGGGAGTGCCCCCAGTTCAGTTCTCACTGGGGTGAGACCCCAACCCAGTTCCTGTCCTGTGCAGCCCCCTAAAAAAAAAAAGATGGTAAAGTTTATGTTATATGCATTTTCCCACAACTAAGTTTTTAAAAGTATGAAATAGCAAACTGCCTTATTCTCATTTAGTGAGTTCCCATTAATGAAACTGCACTGAGAGTCAGCCAGCCACCACTCTTAGGACAGGAACAAGGGACATGGACTCATAGGTAAATGCTTGCTCCCTCTGCAAGGATGTGCATGCGCAGCAGTTCCAACAAGAAATGTGAGGCAGCCAGGAATTCACACGCTAGGCAGTGCAGAGGTCTAGTGAAATCAGGTCTGCACACAGCCTTTTTTTAAAGATTTATTTATTGTTTTTGACAGAGAGAAAGAGATACAGTCAGAGACAGAGAGAAGGGGGAGGGCCCAGAACAGTCTCCATAGTTGTACATCATTGGTTTTTCCACATAGTTTCATTCCACAGGTGGGCGGGGCTGCACAGGGCAGGAACTGGGCCGGGGTCTCACCCCAGTGAGAACTGAACTGGGGCACTCCCCAGTTCAGCATATGGGTCCACACGGGCCGGGGCCGGGATTCGATCCTTGGTCCCCAGGGCTGCAAAGTGAGCACCTAACCCATTGAGCCATCCAGCTTCCTCAAACTTTACCATTTTAACCATTGTTTGTGCACAGCTCAGTGGCATTAAGCACAGTCACGCCATTCATTGTGCATCCACTTCCAGAACTTTCCGTCTTCCCAAGCTGACATTCTGTTCCCATCAATCACTCACTACTCTGCTTCATGCTCTTTCAAACATGATTAATTACTAAAATGAAGTTGTCGATTTTTGTCTTCTGAAGGGAAAAAGAAATATTTGATAACCAGCTCCTAGAAGAAAGGAACCAGCGATGCTGACATGGGGATGTCCGTCCTGTGCAGTGAGCCGCCTGTGGTCCCTGTTCTGTCACACGCTTTCTGAAGATGGACTGGGCACATGTGTGCATTGGATCTGTGTGTGGCTTCTCTTTTCTTGGCTTTTTGGGGAAGGTACAGTTCCTGAAAAGTTTTTAAAATGACAAGAGTGATTTATTTTACTTAAAACCCGTGACTGTACTATGTAGTTTAATATAAGATACACATTTGTCTTTTTATGTTAAAAAGCATTGTATCCGATATTAAACAGGAGTTTTGAAAAAGAGTCTGATGGAAATGTATAGCTCCAGAGGCATTAGCGCATTTCTCGTTCTTTTTCTTCCTCTGCATGGCTTCCTCTGACCATGATTCCTGAGCCTGCTATGCCTCCTTGGGTGTTTCCAAGGAGAACCAGAGTTGTGAGGTGGGACCAAAACCAGCTACTCTCATGTTTAGTGTTTGCTTTGTTGGCTCGTGCATGACAGCAGATGGATGGAGACCTTCCCACCCAGTTCGTGTGGGAAATGTGTCTCCCATCCAGCCAGATGCTGCGGCTGCCATACCCCCTGTCATTTTCAATACATGATGGTGTCTCGCTACGCTGAGCATTGTCACCTCCAGCCAGCCCCTGAGGTCTCACTAATTTGCACAGATAGCTGTGATGATCCTGTGTGGCTTCCATTTCCACATGAGACAAAGTCACTGTGCATGGCCAGGGCAATGGGCCATGGGCTTACACTGAGCTCGCCACTCTGGGCCCAGCCCTTGGCTTGGAAGCCACAGAGTCAGGCTCCTGTTCCCGCTCAAAGCATGAGATGCATCCCAGAGCCCCAGTGGCCCCTGGTTTGGGGCCCCAGCTTTGTGCAGGACAAAGCCTGTTTAACTGGCCTAGAACACAGGTACCCATCAGAGCCACACCACTGAGTTACTTATTCTAAGCTGGGGTGACATTGTATGTGGCACTAAAACTAGTGACATAAACTTTGAGGCCCTTCCCTGTTGTCGCCATCCTGGCTGCATTGTCACACCTACATGGGGTCAGCACCCCCACTATAGTGACTGGATAAAGCTCTCCTGATGTCTCCCTCACCTGACCAGAGCCACTGCAGAGGACATTCAGAAGGAGATTTACACAGGATGCCAGTGGCAGGTGGCACAGTGTTTGGTGTCAGAGAATGGGATGTGCCACAAGACAGCATGTGACATTGGGGCCCCAGGACCCAGTTGGTGATCTTCCTCAGTTGATTTTGCTTGAATCCAAGAGCAGGAAACCCAGGCACATGGCCCTGGCTCCTTTGGTCTCCTGTCAGCTTGTCCCAGGTTGGTCCAAGGGGCATCCAGCTGGGTCCAGGCTGGTGGGGGCAGGGGTGGGTGGATTAAGAGGCCCAGAGCTGACACGTGGAAGGTGGGTGCCCACATCCAATGGGAAGGCTCCTGATGCTGCTGAACCTGGCCCTATCCCCATGCAGGAGGGCTCCACCAGCACTGCCAAAATGGGCCTGGCTCACTACTGGAAAAGTCTGACTGCCATCTGCTGACTGACCCTCAAGACCAGTCGGCTGGGAATGTACAGTCACTGATGTGTGACTACACAGATGCTCTTGTGAAAAGCGTCCATAAGGCTTTGGTGGAAACCCTATGACACACAACATGCTGTCACACTATTGTTTAGTGTTTCGATCCTGTTTCCTTCCTAACTTTCAGTGTTCTGTAGGCTCGAAGGCAGTGCCTTCTGAGCTCTGGCTGTTTTCTGGGCCGGCTTGCAATCTGACTCTAGGCCCCGGCTAGGGAGGCTTCTAAGTTATCCTAACCTTACATCTGGTCTGCCCCAACAACGAACAGCCTTGTTCGCTGTGTTTATGTAGATTCAGAAAGTGCTTGATCTTAAACTCAGTCTTTTTTTGAGATTTATTTTATTGTTTTTTGACAGAGACAGAGATGGGGGAGGGCCCAGAGCAGTCTCCATAGTTGTGCATTGTCAGTCTTCAACATGGTTTCAAATTCCACACAGGTGGGCGGGGGCCGTGCAGGGCAGAAACCAGGCTGGGGGCCTCCCGCATGGAAGGCATACCCCCTCGAGCCAGGGGCTGAACCTGGGGGCTGAACCTGGAGGCCTCCCGCAATGGGAAGCACAGCCCAGTTCAGCAAATGGGTCTGCATGGGCCAGGGCCGGGATTCGATCCTTGGTCTGCAGGGCTGTAAAGCAAGCGTTCAACCTTCTGAGCTATCCTGGCTCCCCCTTAAACTCAGTCTTGAGACCACTGGGGCCAACAGAGGTGGGTGGTGGGTGGGTGTGGGTCTGTTCTCCCTCCAGTGGGTGGTGGTGGTAGTTCAGGAAATCACAGCCAACTGACCTGACTAGACTGCCATGTGAGGAATGTGCTAGAAGGCCAGAAAAGTGGCCATGGTCCCTGGGGAAGCCAGTGCTGCTCAGATGCTTTTGAAGCATAGAGAAGAATGACTAACTCCACCCAGCACAAGGGTGGGAGGTATAGCTAGGGCACCCCACCTGCTTACCTGCACCCCTCCAACCCCCATTCCCCATCACAACAGCTTCCCTTCAGCCCCTCACTCCAGGCAGCTTAGCCTGTGTCCCTGTCAGCGGGCTCTCCCTCTGGCACTGCTGACACTGGGGACAGTCACTCTCTGGGCACTGTAGGGGGTTGAACAGCCTCCCTGGGCCTAGCCATGAATGTCAGGAGCACCCACCATAAACTGATGGGGTCTTGCGCTCTCTCACAGTCACTGTCACCATGGAAGCAGTGGCTTCCTTCCCATCTCCCTCCACCCTTCCCCATAGGCTTTGTCCATCTAGTGTCTCAGAGCCTGGACCTTGCTTGGCCTCCCCTAAAGGCCTCCTGGAGCACTTCCCCCACCCCACCCGGCTGTGCCATTCAGACCCCAGACTGTGAGCTCTTCCCTAAGCTGAGTTTACTTTCTCCCAGCACTCACCCAACAACAGCACAGTCAAACTGACCCCAGGAAGTAGCAGCTTGTCTATAGAACCCCATCCTGGAGCATGGCTTCTCACTGCTGGCACCGTTTCAAGGATAAGATCACAGGCTACAGAGAAACCCCTTTGCACAGTGAACAAGGGTCCCCTCCCAACCTGATTCACAGCTTCTACTGCCCATGATTCCTGTGCTCCCCTGCTACCTCCTCCTCTGACCTCCCTCTCCCTCTTCTCCACTCTTCTCCTCCCTCCTCCACCATCCACCATTTACCCACTTCTACAGGAGGCTCCAGGTCCCTGAGAGAGAAGTATTATCTGCTGCCGTGTAACAAATTATACCAGATAGGAAGCCTGGATGGCTCAGTGGGTTAAGTGCTCGCTTTACAGCCCCGGGGACTGAGGATCGAATCCTGGCCTGGCCCGTGTGGACCCATATGCTAAACTGGGGTGTGCTTCCCATGTGCAGGGGCCCCCAGTTCAGTTCTCACCCTCAGGTTCTGCCCCTGGCTCAAAGGGGCGTGTCTCCCATATGGGAGGCCCCCAGCCCAGTTCCTGCCCTGCGCAGTCCCCATCCACCTGTGTGGAACCAAACTATGTCAAAAACTGATGGCGTAAAACTATGGAGACTGCTCTGGGCCCTCCCCCTTCTCTCTGTCTCTGTCTCTGTCTTTGTCAAAAACAATAAAATAAATCTTAAAAAAATTACACCAGATACCCAGCAGTTGGAATCAACATTCTCATGGTTTCCGTGCATCAAATTCAGGAGCAACTTGAGGGGATGACTCTGGGGTCCCCTGAGGTCTTGTCAGATGTTGGTGGGAGCTGGGGGCTCATTTCCTCGGGTACCTCACTCACAGGACCTCACTGTTGGGGGAAACAGGAAATCCAATAAAGCTGGGAGGTTAGTTAACAATGTGTCTGTATTGGTTCAGGAGTTGTGATGATGTATCACACCAGTATAACATGATAACCACAGGTGTGGGGTACACCTGAATAGTAATACTATCTTCATAATTTATGTAAATCAAACTACTGTAAATAGAGACTTTATTTAAATTAAAAAATTCAACTGCAGAGTATGGGTGGTTGTGGGAACTAAAAGAAAAGGGGGGTTGTGCATCCACCAGAATTTCAGAGTCCCATCAGATAACCCTCCCTTTTCCTTCACTCTTCCCTCCTGTGTGTCCCCCTTTCATGGACAGGCTTGGCCTGGTGACACATCCCATGCCCACCCCATGCTTTTCATTCCCAAGGGGCCTTGAGCTTCTCAAGAACAAGGTTCAGGCCTGGCTCAGCATCAGCATAGGTTAGGGAGTGGTCCTCACTTAGGAGGCCAGCCCTGCCACTCATCTGCATTGGCCTTTTGGGCCTATTTCCCCATGCGTGAAATGGGTACAACAGATACCTAATGGATTGTCAAAATGAAATGACATACTAAAGGAAAGTGTTCTTGCAAACTATTTTGCCAGTTTTGGTGTTCAGTAGTGGTCATTATCACAATTACCACGGGTCCTAATGCCAAAAAATATGGGAAATTGAGATGGAGAAAAGGGATGTTTGGGCTGGAATCATAGACTTAGCAGGAGGGAAAGGTGTTTTAAGGGTCTTGTTCTGTCCGATCCCAGCCCTCCCACCCCGTTGGCATGAGTTAGCAGTAGCTCTGCCCTTCACCTGCAGAATAGAGTTATATTCTGAGAAAGGTAAATCAAAACCGAGAGAGCGAAAGATCACCATGCTCGCCTAAGGCGCTAAAACTCTTCTTGAAACCTTGCCAAAGGTCAGGGGTTCTAGATCTTCAGCTTAACGTTTTCCCAGCTGAGCTATTTCGGATGGATGGTGTAGGGATGCCCTCTTCTCTATTCCGTTGTATGCAGCGGAACGCGCCCCCAAGTAGAACTCGTCCTGTTCTCAACGACTGCACATAATTCCTACGGCCGCACCTGAAGCCAACAGAAAGTGCTGTCTCTGTGGCGCAATCGGTTAGCGCGTTCGGCTGTTAACCGAAAGGTTGGTGGTTCGATCCCACCCAGGGACGGGTCTGCGCTTTTGCTTGCCCGGATAAGAAGGTGGCCGGAGCACTTGCTTTTTCTGGGGCGCTACCCGCGCAGCCCTTATATCCTTCTATCCCTAGTGGGATGTGGAGACGTCCACAAAGGCGGAACGTTTCGAGCCTGAGTTCTAGTTTCCACGCACCAGCCGAACCTCTTTGGCCGATGGCCCCGGGGATCCGGAGCGCTAAATCGGACGTACCTCAAAGGTTGTCTGAAGGCCGAGGCCAAGATGGCAGCGCTGGCAGGTGAGTTCGTCGGGGTGCCGGAGCTAGGGCTAGGGGCCTCTTGGAAAACTGAGGCCTAGGGGCGACGCAGTCCCCCAGCCGTGGGAGGGCGCAGGGGCGGGCGCCAGAGGAGCCAAGCTCAGCACGAGTGCCTCTCTGGAAGTTCCGGGCAGAGGCGGCGCCGGGATTGCAGTCCCCACAGGCAGAGAAATTGAGTCCCCGAGGGGGACCGGGACTCCCTGGGAAGGTGAGGTCATTCGCAGAGCTGGTGTCCCAACCTGGCCTGCCCCTGGGACCTTTCCCCTCAGTATAGCATGAAATCCACAGGGTTGCAAAGAAAAGTAGTTAACCCTGAGACAGGTGTCAGGATTTTGTCTCCAACCCGGGTTGGTGAGTACCTCATTCAGGCATTTCGTTATTAACGCCTGGAGTCCTGAGGTCCAGGGGCAGGTCCCATTGCTATGGTTTTGAAGGCGGAGTGGATACGTTACTTTACAGAGTTGTCTGCAGCCCCTATGACATCGTTAGGAAACGTCTGATTTCTGTTGGTGAAAACCATGGGTCCTGCCAACACGGGTCCTATGGTTTGTTGGTGATACTTAGAATTGAAGAAAGGCCAATTTTCAGTAAGACGTTGGTGACAACACAGAGGTTATTTTTCTTTCCGGTGCAAATTCCTGGGTCCACTGCCCTGTGAAGGGCTCTTACTGGGCTGTGAGTTTGTGGAAATTCCTGAATGTTCAGGTGCAGAAACTGAGGGTCATATGTCTTCCATGGTGGTGTCTGTGGGTTCATTTACTTGACACACACCTGTCAGGCACAGCTAAGGCTGATGAGACACTGGGGAGCCCCAGAAGGCAGACACCATGCACGTACACATAGGCGACAACAGAATAGGATTGAGAGAGCCTGGGGGTGCTGATGTAGACTCAGGCTTTAGAGCTGAAACCTGCACCATGAGAAGGGCCCAGTGTGCTTCTGACAAATGGAACAGCATGTGCAAAGATGCTGAGGAAGGAACACCACCGATACAGGCGAGGAAGGGAAGGTGGCCCTGGGATGGAGCCTCTCCCAGGAGCCATGGGGTTTAAGCAGAGGAGTGGCACTGGCTGGCTCACATTCGGAAAGACCCTTCTTTGCCAAATGTTTGTTGAGGGGAAGTTAGAGAGACTGAGGTTAAGAGAGAGGGTGTTCCAGGTGGGTGGCCTGATGGGACACCTGGCTGATCCAGACCCCTGAGTTTGTGGCTTCTGGTGCTGCCCCCAGCTTACTGCCCCCTACCCTGTGGTTCTCTCTGCAGCTCCCAGCCTCCTTCGTTCGATCCTTGCTCTGCGGTGAGTGCCTGAGTCTCTGACCCTGATCACCCATCATGCGGGCCTAACTGGGAAGTGGGTGGGAGCAGAGCACCTCAGCAGCAGCAAACCGGGGGCCCATCTGCCCAAGACCAGCAGTCTACTCTCCAGTAGGTGTGCAGGCCCCTCTGGCCACAGTACACATGGTAACAGAGCGTGGGTTCAGACCCTCATCCGTCTACCCTAGTGCCCTCAGGTCTCGTTACCTGTCACAGGAAGGTCGTCGGTGCATTTGCTCAGACGGCAGCCCCATGCAGGCCTTCTCAGGCTAGGAAGGTAGGTGGCCACCAGGCCCTCTGTGAGGACAGAGCCTGGAAATTGAACCCCTAGCACTGTGGACCATGGACATGGCAGATCTATGGAGAGGGTCTTCCTCATGGAGGGGAGTCCAAGGGCTTTGTGGAGGGCATGAATTAGGGCTGACTGCTTTGTGTTGTTAAGGCCTTTTTTTTAGGAATAAAATACATGTTTAATGTAAAATAAACATTGAAGAAAATGATAGTATAAAATGGAAACCAGGCACCCTGGAGACCAGGAGCCAGCAGACTTTTTCTGTGAAGGGCCAATTGGTAAACGTTTTTGGCTGTGCAGGCCTGACAGTCTCTATCGAGACTACTCAGCTTTGCCTTTGTGAAGAGTTGCAGACAGCATGGAAATAGATGGGCATCAATAAAACTTCATTTACAAAAACAGGTGGAGAGCTGGGTTTGGCCCCTGGCCACAGTCCCCATCCTTGCTCTGGGGTAGCCTCTGTCACAGCATTTCAGGGTACCTCAAGGTCTTCCTCATGTACACTCTGTTCCCCTACAGCTCCGGTGTGGGTGCAGCTGTGGACGTTCGCTGTGTCCATGCCAGTTCAGGTGCTGATGGCCAGAGCAGGTGAGGCCAGCCTTCCTGGTATCCCTTACACTCCAAAGTGCCCCCCTCCCAGCATAGAGCACCTGTGGTGACTTCAATGTTCTCCCACCACCCGGCAGGGTGATGCAGCAGGGTCTCCGCCCAGCCCTGTTCTGTGGGTCCTGGCCAGTGACTGCACATCCCCAAACCAGAAGGGTCTTTGCTAAAGAGTGTGTCAGCACCATTTTCCACATAGGGAAACCAGGTTCCCCAAAACACAGGGGGATCCAGGTGGGCTGAGGCATGTCCATACCATCTTTCATTCCTATGCTCAGCTGGCATGTCCTGACCCAGGCCTGACCCCACGGCTCCCCACAGCTCCCCATGGCTCCCCACAGCTCCCCACAGCTCCTCCCAGCACTGGCCCTGCACAAGCTATGACCATGGCTTTGCTCCCGGCTAGGCCCCAGGGTGAGAGCTGTAGGGGTGGCCAGCACCACTCTCCCAGGGTTCCTGCTTGGCTAACACCTCCCTGTCCTTTGTCCCATGCCCAGTATCCACCCTGCTGTGTCCAAGCCTGGAGCTGTGGTCCCCAAACCCAGTGCACTTCCCAGCAGCCAGGGCGAGTATGTGGTGGCCAAGCTGGATGACCTCATCAACTGGGCCCGCCGAGTAAGTCCCCAACCCTCCTTTGTCCCTCAGCCCCCAATGGAGCTAGCCCCCCTCCCTTAAGTTGTGTGCTCAGTGTATCTCCCACTGGACATACTGGACACATGTCCTCCTGTCTCCAGGGACAGAGGCTCCTTTCAGTGACTCGGGTGCTGGGCTGGGACAGGTCACAGTAACAGTCCCCCATTGATGGCAGTGTGCTGTCTCTGTGTTTAGTGTGTGTCTGTATCACACACCCCACTGCAGTGAACACCCACACAGGTCCTTCAGCTTCAGGACAGCCGTTTCCTGAGGCCTGGTTTGTGACTAAACATTCAGAGATGAGTTCAGGGTTGGCCAGCTCAAGTGCCTGTCAGATGGCTCTGTATGTTGGGCAGCCCTTGCCTGTCACCTACACTAGCACATCAGTGGGGGCAGTGGGAGCCACTTCCAGGTCCTAGGTTAGACACAGGAGCAGAGAAAAGTCTGGCAGAGTTCAGATGTGAGGAAATCAGGTACCAAACAGATGGATGAAAGAGTTGGAGGATGGCCACGGGCATCCTGGCAAGCTATCTGGAGGAGTCGCTGGATACCAGGAGGTGTCGGGAACAAGACCCTCAGGGTCAACTTGTGCCACATGTGGCTGCCGGTACTCAGAGCAGTTGGAAGGAGGGGGGTTAGGAGGTACTGGGTTATATGAATAATGCTACTAATTTCAACTGGGTATTTTTTCTTAAGCTTTTATTTTCTTTTTTTTGGTGATGTGGCTACTGGGAAGTGTTGATCCACTTGCTTCTCACTTTACCTTCCTGTTGGGCAGCCCAGTGCCGGGGCATCAAGCTCAGGCTGACAACAGTTGACCAAGGGGCCTGGAGGTCATCTGGCTGCTCTGTGGAGGGGTATAGCTGATGTGTTATTCTTGGGGAAAGGCTAGAAAGCTAGATTTTTCTAAGAGAAGTCAGCCATTTCTTCACACACGGCAGGCCAACTGTGCACTCACCGTTGACCTCTGGCCCCCAGAGCTCACTGTGGCCCATGACCTTCGGCCTGGCTTGCTGTGCTGTGGAGATGATGCACATGGCGGCACCCCGCTATGACATGGATCGCTTCGGCGTGGTCTTCCGAGCCAGCCCGCGCCAGTCTGATGTCATGATTGTGGCTGGGACTCTTACCAATAAAATGGCCCCCGCACTACGCAAGGTACGCCTGGCCCCACCCCCCACTCCTGCAGGCCCAAGCTGCTCACAAACCCTGCCATCTCTTCCAGGTCTATGACCAGATGCCCGAGCCACGCTATGTCGTGTCCATGGGGAGGTGAGTGTCAGGTGTGGCCAGGTCAGCTCCAGCAACAGGATGTGCCTGTGGCACGCTGGTGGGTTTCCTCCCAGACTTACCTACTTCTAATCAAGTTTGTCAAGGTGTAACTTATACTCAATAAACTCCCACAGCAGCAGGGAACAGGATGGTGACTCACACTTCTGTGTACCCCACCTCCTCTGCAGAACACCCACTCCTGTTGCTTACCATCATCCCCAGCCCCAACAGCCCAATTTCTATCTGTTTACTTCATGAGCACATAAATGACATCTTTCTCTGTAGACAGTTTGTATTGTCCACACCTGTTTCACTTGTAGTCATTTACCCACATGGTTAAAACCTATTTAGTCAGTTAATGTTTTTGTTGAGCTAGAACATTCCATCACCCCAAAAAGAGGACCCATCCCTGTGAAGAGTCATTCCCACCCCCTCCCCAGCCCCTGACAACCACTAACGCACTTCTGTGGATGTGCCTGTTCTGGACATTTCACACGAGTGGAATCACACACTGTGTAGCCTTGTGTTCAGGGTCCATCCATTAGTATCTGCTCCACCTGGTCCCATAGAAAGTCTCAGGTGGCCGTTGCTCCTGTGACTTCATGTCCTGTCTTGCCCTTTTTGAAGTTCCAGGCACCTGCTGGTGATTGAAGGTGGGTGGGGCCCCAGAAGGGGTGAGACTGGGGGTGGGGATGGGGTGGCCCTCATAGCTCTCCTCCTCCAGCTGCGCTAATGGAGGTGGTTACTACCACTACTCGTACTCCGTCGTGAGGGGCTGTGACCGCATCGTGCCCGTGGACATCTACGTCCCAGGTAAGCCCATGCCTGCATCTCTCAGGTGCCCATGAAGGAGCCTGTGCAACCCAGTTACCCATGTCACAGGTCTCCACCTAGACACAATAGGCTCCCTTGTTTTAAAGATGAGCATATAAGAGTAATACCCCAAACTTTTCCTCCATCCCTTGAGGAGCTCCCCAGTTTTAGCTAGATATTGGTCCAGGCCTGTGTCAAAGGTAATAGGTTGAGCTATATGGAATTGCTGATATTTGGCCTTTTTTTTTATTAATTTTTTTTAAATTTATTGTTTTTGACAGAGAGAGATACAGAGACAGAGAGAAGGGGGAGGGCCCAGAACAGTCTCCATAGTTGCACATTATTGGTTTTTCCACATAGTTTCATTCCACAGGTGGGCGTGGGGCTGCACAGGGCAGGAACTGGGCCAGGGTCTCATCCTGGTGAGAACTGAACTGGGGGCACTCCCCAGTTCAGCATATGGGTCCGCACGGGCCAGGGCTGGGATTCAATCCTTTGTCCCCGGGGCTGCAAAGTGAGGGCTTAACCCACTGAGCCATCCCAGCTCCCCCTATTTGGCCATTTTTAAGCTATGGTTTTATATAATTCCACCTAATGGAAACAAAACCAAGGAAATCTGATTACCGGTAGAAACCAGAAAACCAGGAACAATGTCTGCAAGTTCTCTTCCTCATGATGGACCAACGAGAGCCCCTCTGACCCAGGATCATCAGGCAGCTGGGTTCAGCAAATAAAAGTGCAGGGTGCCCAATTAAATTTGAATGTCATTCAGATAAGTATGTCCCATATGATAGTTGGGATATACTTACACTAAAAAAGTGTTGGTGATTTGTGTGGTTTGCAGTAACTGGGCATTCTTACCGTATCCTACTGCACTATAGGATTTCCACACCGCCTTTCAGGGCCCATTGGCTGGGAGGGTCTGGGGGGAGAGACTGGGTAGCCTCCAGGGCATATGCTGGTACCTCCCAAAGGTGGAGAAACAGATTTCCACACTGAATTAGAGCTAATTGGATAAGGAAGTGTTGGGCCAGGCCCTGGGGAGGCCCCAGGTTAGAGGGACAGAGCCTAACACAAGTGCACCTAACCCCTCCTATCAGGTGGCAGAGGGCACAGTAAGTAGGGCTTCGAGGAATACATAGGAGTCTATTCTGCAGGTTTGTTAACCTTGACCAGGAGCCAGACCCTTGGTCAGTTGCTGCTTGTTTGACACATGACCTCAAGCAAGTCTCCTCTCTCAGCCTCAGTTGCCCTATCCATCAAATGGACTGTTAAGATTATATTATCAGTCACTGTGCACCCCAGGGTCACCTGTGAGTAAATGACTGTGACAGTTGTTTATCTGGCCACCTGTGATTATGGCTGCCATTTCAGGCCTTTTGGGGACAGGGACTGGGGACCATTTCTCTGGAGGTTCTTAGTCTGTGGGCCACCCTGCTCTGCCCACCACACCTGCTCCTTCCCTGAGAGGTGAAGATCCCCAACCTTTGCAATGCACTCCTGGAATACTGGGGTAGGGGCTAATCTCAGCCCTTTCACTCTGGGAAGTGGCCTGGATGTGGCTGACCAGCCCCTCAGCACACCCAAGGTCCCCAGGTCACTCTCCAGAGCCCTGGGAGGCCCAGGCTTTTCTACCAGTCCTGTGCTTGCTGCCCCTAGCCAGGCCCTTTGACTTTCTTTCTGGGTCAGGTGTCCTTGGCCAGCAGTGTGTGGGGGGTGGGGGGTGGGGGGGGCCCTAGCAGGGTCTATTATTTGTCACGGGGTCTGGGTTCCAAGGCAGGGACATTAAGGCCAGTCCTTCCCCCAGGCTGTCCACCTACGGCCGAGGCCCTGCTCTATGGCATCCTGCAGCTACAGAAAAAAATCAAGCGGGAGAAGAAGCTCAGGATCTGGTACCGCAGGTAGTGCCACCTGCCACCGTCATCATCGTTGTCCCCAGATGGTCAATAAACCCAAGAAACTCACCTAGACTGTGCTGCCTGTGTGGAGGGCCAGGGGCGGAAGGCAGGGAGGTGCCTGATGGGAAGTGCACTATGGGCCAGGCATGGATGGGCAAGTGCTGCCCCAGGACAGGTCAGTCCCTAGACTCCTGGGGGCCCTGCACTGCCTCACCATGACAGGGGAGCCAGGAGGTGGTTGGGATACCCCTACACTGGCGCTGGAGTGGAGCACTAAAGAAATAAGACACTTGACATGGGAGTCACAGACCTCAGCAAATGACACTGTACTTCTCTAGTGGGCTGACGGTCCTATGAGGCCAGATGTAAAGGTTCTGCTTTGAGGTTCAGCCTGATTGGGTGGGACCAGAGATCCTCCTCAGCCCAAGGACCTATCACTCTCCACATGGTCCTGACCTAGTTCAAGCCCCATCTAGATCCCAGCTACCAACCACAGGGATGGAGGAGCCGCTAACCCCAGCTACCTGGGGGAAAGGGCCATTGGTGATTCACTGGTGATGTTTGCCATGGGCAGGAGTGGGGGGGTCATCAGCTCTCACAGTGAAAATGGCCTGCCCACGAGCTCCCTGACCATCCATCTTAACATTTCTTTCCTTTTTGGGGGGGACTGGAGGAGTAGGGGAGCAGTTTTACATCATGGCTAACTGGCCAGTCCATTGTTTATTTCATCCCTATGACCAGGGAGAAAGCTGGTGCTGGTCCCCTTGCAGAGGATAGGAAAGATGGCTGGGGTCATGCAGCTCATGAGCCTGCGCTCCCGGCCACAAAGGCACTGAATAGGGGTATGGGGCAATGGGTAATAGCTGGTGGTCAGAGGGCTTAATACTTGGTGACCAGTGGTGTGATCATCTGTGGGAAGGCGTAGTAGCGGCAGTCAGCCGGTGGGACCAGCTCTATCACCTGCGTGCGGATGTTCTCCTGCAAGAAGCCAGCCTCCAGCAGTGCAGGCACCTGTGTCTCCTGTAGGAGGGAGGTGCCAAGTCACCTTTAGGTTCTGGGGACTCATAACATACACATACCCAGGCACCTTGCATAGCATTTACTGATGCCAGCCCCCACCACAGGCCCAGCTGCTGAGACAAGGAAGAAGCCTAGGTCCAGATTGCAGTCTCCAGGTGTCCAAGCTCAAGCAGTAGCTTCCTGGCTGTCATGGTGCCACCAGGCTGCCCACCTGTTCATCCTTATAGGCAGAGGGAACAGTGTGCCTGAACCAGCAGATATACCTAGGTGGAAGAGGGTCTGGCCTGTCAGCCAGGTGGCCACCTTGCCTCATTTCCATGCAGAGCTCACAATCTACCCAAGAGAGCAGCAGCCTACAAGCCAGGGTAGGCATGGTACCCTTCAGGTCACAGGTGACTGCAGCTGCTTCCCTGCCCTGGGTTGCTGGCTGCCAGGTGGGGGAGGGGCTGGCCCAGAGATGCAGGCTGCCTACCTCGAACATGGTGCTGATGTTCTCATACTTGGACTTCATCAACTCCCCCCAGGAGGTAAGATTGCAGTAGGTAAGGACACCTCCTGGTTTCAGCAGGCGGAAAGCATGGCCCTAGGAGGGGATAATAGTCAGGAGTCATTGCATCAGAAATGAGTGGAAAGATGGTGTCATGCATGAATGAGGGCAGACATCCCAACTCAGATGGATCTCCTGCCCAGGAGGCTACCAGACCCCTTCCCTCCACACATGGTCCTACCCTGATGAAGTTGAACTGGTGTGTGTGCCAGGTGTCCTCAGATAGCGGGTATGTATCATACAGGATCCCTGCACAGGAGGATGGAAGTCACCCAGTCAGGGCCAGCAGCAGCCACACCAACATAGTGGCTGCACACAAGGTAGGACTTGAATGCAGCCTGGGAACCCCAGCAGCTGTGCTCTGACTTTACTGTGCCTCCCCTAGTAATTGCATCTGATTTCAGGTGTCACCATGTTTAGTGTCTGTATCCCCCTCCCCTTCCCAGGCTGTTACCCTAGTGATATGTCATTAAGTGAGGAAAAGGCTAATGGTGGAAATTCAGGCAGAGGCTCCCCTCTCCCAGCCCCCAGAGCCCCCTCACCATCAAAGTGACTGTCTGGAAGGGTGGGCACCACATCCTCCCAAAAGCCTTTCAAGGGAACCACCTTGGGGCAGGATAGAAAAAAAGAGAAGGTTGAGGGTCAGAGAGGTCCCCAGGACTTCACTGCAGGGGAGAGGGCACAGGAATTCCCAAGGGAGGAGACCACCTCCCCAATCTGCAGCCCTCCCCCAGGAGTGGGGCTGGGGGCCTATAGGCAGAGACAGCACCTTGTGTGGTTGCTGTTGGGCCCAGTCCTGGAGCCGCTGGAAGACACCGTCGTTGCACTCAATGATCCAGTGCTCATCGATGGCAGCCTCCTGCATCTTGGTGGCTGCGATGGCCATGCCAAAGCCAACCTCCAGGACCCGGCCCCCTGCACACACAAAGGGTCAGGGCTGGGGAGGCCGCCCAGAGAAGGGGACACAGAGGAACTTTTGCCACAAGGATGGGAGGACACAGCAGGCAGAGGGACACAGTGGCCCTGAGAGGGAATGGCGTTAGGCCCTGGCCAGCGGCCACAGAGAGTGGCCTGCCAGGGAGGCAACAGACGCTTTTGGGACCGGCCTTGGGGGGAGTGGTCAGAATCTAGACTTTGAGCCTAACTCCAGTTACATGCACCGGTTCTGTGGCACTGGTGGCGCATCTCTAGACTTAGTTACTTTTCTCTCCCCCTCCCACATTCCCCAGGATGAAGTTTGCAAGAGGAGGGCTAGGGAGAACCAGGATTCCAGGCAGGGGAGGGCTGGTCCCCACTGGACCACGAACGGAGACCCAGAGACCACTGGCACAGCCCCTGGGAGTGGGCTCTGACACAAGCGCGCAGGATCACCCCCCTCCCCACACACACTAGTCTCCCAGCCTCAGCTTTTCCTGAGCTATTCTTAGACGGCGTGGGCGGGGCCTCCCTAAAGGAACGTCCCCCACGTGCGCCTGAGCAACGCCCCGCGCTCGCCGCCACCCAGTCCCTGACCTCAGGCGCGGGGCTGGAGGCTGAATTCCAACCAAGGTCCCGCGGCTGAGGACCCATCCTGAGGCCAGGACCTCATTTCCCCTGGAGAGAAATTTTCTAGTACTTAGGGGGCGCCTACTGTGTGCGCGCTCCGTGCGCGCGGCACCCGCTTTTATTTCCCCGGCGCCCTAGCTAGCAGCCCCATTTTCCAGGCGAGGAAAGAGGCACGGAAAAAAGGCTCCGATGCGCATCGGCCGGAGAGTAGGCTGGCTCTGGGTCTGGGCGCCCCCGATCTCAATTGCCCCCGCGTGCCAGGCAGCTGCGCTCGGGCCGGGCAGGGGGCTACCTTTAGAGGTGGCAGCGGCCGCCAGCGCGTGCATGTAGGGGGTCTCCCAGCGCTCCATTACTGGCTTGCCCAGGATCTGCAGGTGCATGTCCGACGCATCGTAGGCCGCGGGCGCCGCCCGCCACGCGGGTCCGCGGTTCTCGCCGGGCACGAAGATGGGGGCTGCAGCGGGGACACTCATGCTGTTGTCGATGGCGAGACCCAGAACTCTCTCCCAGCAGCTAGTCGCTGCAGTGCCTTCTGGGCCAGGGGCGTGGTCGGGGCGGGGGCGGGGCGGGGGCGGGGACCCGTGAGGGGATTTGCAAGCAGACTGAGGGATGGTTCGAGTGGCCTCTAGCGGCTGCCAAGCAGAAGGCGGCCCCACGTGCGTCCGGAACCCCGGCGATGACCTCTCTTCCTTGAGCCTCGTCCCCTCTACAAAATGGGCACAGCAGCAATGAGCTTTCACAGTCCGGGGCCTCATGTTCTCAGTCTCCTGCCTCAGTTTCCTCATCTGTCACCACCGCAGAAAGCACCCTTCCTTGCTAGGGTGGGGAAATCAGATGATTTTCCAGGTACTATTAGAAGTACCTTAGGTTTTAAAAAATAATTTAATCTTCAGAGATGATGCAGGGGGTTCTTTATTGTACTCATTTCACAATGGGGAAAAAGGCTCCAAGAGGCACCACCAGCAGTCTCAGGGCCACAGGAATGAGGAGTGTGGACACAGGATCTGAACCATGATAGCTCCACGGAGACCATACGTTAAGCTGTCTCTCCTCTTTCAGGAGCTCACTTCACATCCCCATAAGCTATGGGGTCAGTCACCTGAGGCCCCAGGAGCCTGATGGGGGGACTCATGGTGCAGAAGTCTCCAGTTCTGGGGATGTGATCCCAGCACTCTACTATCCCTCATGCAGAAACTCATGACTCATTCCTGCTGCCTGGCCCCCAGCTCAGGGCAGCCCCGTGGGTTCAGCTGCATCCTCTGCCTGTCTGTCTGGGACCCACCAGCAAGCTGAGCTGGGTTGGCCTCCAAGCTCTGTAGTGCAACTTTCCTTTCCATCTCTCCATACATTGGGATGAGCCCTGAACTCTGCATTTTTGCAACTCCATTGAATGTGTGAGAAAACTGAGGTCCAAAGAGGCTGAGGTCAGAATTTCAACCCAGGCAGCCTCCTAAAGTTTGGTCCCTCTATGTCCATCTCCCACAACCCTGACCAACAGGGCTCCAGGCTCCTCCCTCGGCCCCTGCCCACCGCTGTTAGAGCTCCTGGGCCCCTCCTGCTCCCAGGCCTTTTTTAAAGATTTATTTTATTCTTTTGGGAAAAGGTGATGGGGGAGGGCGCAGAGCAGTCTTCATAGTTGTACACCATTAGTTGTGACATGGTTTCATTCCACGCAGGTGGATGTGGGGCCGTGTGGGGCAGTAACAAAATCTGGGGCCTCCACATGGGAAGTGAGAACCTTTACCACCATTCTGGCAGTTACTGGTTGCATACCACAGTTCAGCATGTGGGCCTGCATGGGCCTGGGCCGGCATATCACAGGTAAGAGCTCAACCACTGAGCTATCCCTGCATTCTGCCCCTCCGCCCCCCCGCCCCCCCCGCCCCCCAATACACACCCATCCTGGCCTTAGCACATGCTCTTCGCTCTACCTGGACAGCTTCTCCTCTCTCCTGGCCTGGGTACCTTCTCTCTCTGTTTCATGCTTGAGCCCACACCTGCTCTGGGAGATGCCCACCCACAATGGTACCCCACAGGCTGTTTTATCACTGGACACCTCTCCTTTCCATTTTACTAATTGAAGGTACTTTTTCATGGCTCTACTGTCTGCCTGATGGGCTTGACACATAGAAATTGCTCGGTAAATTCTGGGTGCACTTTGAGACCTAATTTGGTCTGGATGTGACGGCTGCACCGATTTCATGAGATCTTCTGGAGAGGGCAGTACGAGTAGATGTGTGTGGCCACTTGGATTGCACTCATACTGCTTTTCACCACATGTGAATTTATCCTGTCTAGCTTCCCCACTGCCAGCTCCTGTCCTGGGCACTGTGATAGGCACTTGGCCGGCCTGTATGCCAGCATTCTGGGGCTCCTCATCTAAGGCCTGGGATGCTTTCTTGTACACTTGCTGAATGCCACTCAACTCAAGGGATGCGCTGGAATACCTACATGAGACAGGAGAAAGGAAGCTGTGCTCATTAGCCCTTGCTGTGTAACAAATCACCCCAAATGTAGCCACTAAATTGTTTGTAACAGTTTCTGTGGGTCGGGAATCTAGAGCCAGCCAAGCTGGGTCCTCTGCTTCACAACCTCTCATGGGCTGCAGTCAAGGTGCCACCAGCACGGGAGTCTCCTCGGAAGGCTCAGCCCGGGAAGGGTCCTTTCCAAGCTCACTTACCGGTTGTTAGTACTATTCAGTTCTTCCTGGGCTGTGGGCCCAATGGGCTAATGTGCTCCATTCAAGCCTGCAGAACAGGACCTGCTAGCAAAAAGAAAGGGCACGCTTTATGAATTCATGTGCAGCAGACTCCAGCAGATGCTCAGTTAAAAGCAGGGTGGGTCAGAGTCTAGAGCAGGGTTGTCCAACCTTTTGGCTTCCCTGGACCATGTTGGAAGAAGAATTGTCTTGAATCACACATAAAATACAGTAACTCTAATGATAGCTGATGAGCTAAAGAAAAATTGCAAAAAAAAAACCTCATACATTTAAAAAAAAAGATTTATTCCATTGTTTGAGAGAAGGTGAGACAGAGAGAGAGAAGGGGGGAGGGCCCAGAGCAGATTCCACAATTGTACATCATCAGTTGTGACAATAGTTCCACTCCTCACAGGTGGATGTGGGGCGGCACAGGGCAGGAACCAAACTGGGGGCCTCCCTCAATCTGTTGATATCCTGGCATCACCTCACAATATTTTAAGAAAGTTTACAAATTAGTGTTGGAGCGCATTCAAAGCTGTTCTGGGTTGCATGCAGCCTGCAGGTTGCAGGTTGGACAAGCGTGGTGTAGTGTGCTGTACACTGCATTTGTGTGTGTGTGTTTAGGCCACGTATTGTCTCTCAGAGATTGCCCTGTAAGGCCACTCAAGATTCTGATCACTATGGCCAGAGCACTGTGAGAACAGAGTTCCATCTGGGTACACTTTTTTTTTATTATTGTGGTAAAACACACATAGTGTAAAATTTACCATTTTAAACATTGTAAGTGCACAGGTAAGTGGCATTAAGCACAGTCACATTGTTGTGCAGCTGTCCCCACCATTTATCTCCAGAACTTTTAATCTCCCCAAAATGACACTCTGTCCCCATTAAACAATCCCTCCCCTTCCTGCTCCCCCAGCCCCTGTCTCCCACCACCTACTTCCTGTTTCTATGAATCTGATTCCTCTGGGGACTTTATATAAATGGGATCACACAGTATTTGTCCCTCTGTGTCTGGCTTATTTCCTAAGCATAATATTCTCCAGGTTCATCTACTTAGCAGGTGTCAGAGTGTCCTTCCTTTCTAAGTAGAATGAGCATATTTCCTTGAGACAAAAAACAGGATATTGGGATGACAAAAATGGGACTGAGTTACATAATATTCCGTATTTATTAAAAAATAAAACAATAGGGATGCCAGGATAGCTCAACAGATTGAACACTTGCCTTGCAACTGTGAGGTTCAGGGATCAAATCCTAACCCCGGCCCATGCAAAACCCATATGCTGAACTGCAGCACAACTGGTAGCTGCCCCGATGGGATGGCAGTGAAGGTTCTCGCCTCCCATGCAGGAGGCCCCCAGTTCGGCTCCTGCCCTGAGTGGCCCCACATCCACCTGTGTGGAATGAAACCATGTCACAACTAATGATGTACAACTATAGAGCCTGCTCTGGGCCTTTGCCCTTCTCTCTGTAGAGACAGAGAGAAGGGCAAAGGCCCAGAGCAGGCTCTATAGTTGTATCTATCTGTCTGTCTCTCTCACCTTCTCTCAAACAATAAAATAAATCTTTTTTAAAAAAGTAAGAAAATAAAAAGTTTTATTACATGAACATACTGTGCTAACAATTATTCTTCAGTGACAGAACTCACGCATGTAGAGGGGGACTGTATTTCACTACGCTAGTACTATGACGATTTCTCTGATGAAGTCATCTTAAACAGCAAATTTCAGTCCTTCAACACCTTATCATAAAAATTCTCACACTCTGTGACACTATTTTGTTTTACAACATAGCCCTCATTGTCTTAACACTTAATCTAGAGTTCTCCTTTGACCATATATACTGTTCATAACAGAAAATATTCTTTCAATAGGTGCTGTACTTCCCAGAAGATAAAGAATAAACACTTCAATATTACCAAAGTCTTTAAAGTCTAGGTGCGTTTTGATCATTTCTGAAAAATGTTTACCCATCTATCACAAAATGTTTTCTTGGGGAAGCTGGGATGGCTCAGTGGGTTAAGCACTCACTTTATAGCCCTAGGGTCTGAGGATCAAATCCTGGCCCCAGCTGGCCTAGCCCTGGTCTGTGTGGACGCATATATGAACTGGGATGTGCCTCCCATGTGGGAGGCCCCCAGCCCAGTTCCTGCCCTGTGCGGGCCCCCGCCCACTGGTGTGGAAAGAAACCATGTCAAAAACTGATGATGTACAACTATGGAGATTGCTCTGGACCCGCCCCCTTCTCTGTCTCTCTCTGTCTCTGTTTCTGTCTGTTACTGTCAAACACAATAAAATAAATCTTAAAAAAAAAAAAAAAAGTTTTCTTTATTCCATGTATTCAGCTGCCTCACAATTGTAGATTTGATGAGAGTCCACTGATCGACTACATGAGTTTCTTCTGTTTCTGTGTATGGTGAGTTACTCGTTCAGGCTGTCCTGTATTTCCTTCCACTTGGGTGTCTGCCTTAGTGACACCCACTTGAACTTCTCAGTGTTTCCTACACTGCATTTCCACTTGTTGATACATTCTAATCTGGTTTTATAGAAATTCTCAACTATACTTCAAACAGAACTTTGTCGCATTAATTTCTCCTGAACTACTAACATTTTCAGTTTTGTTTTGTTTTTTGTTTTGTTTTTTTGACATCAGTTGTTGCAAACACTTCACTTTTTCTGGACGCTAAATGTAAGGTGACCAGACTTCCCACTTTTGGCGGGACAGTCCCGATTTTTAACAATTTGTCCCGCGTCCCGCAGCGTTTTAAAAAATCCCGACTTTTGGAAAGAATGCACGACAGGCTAGGGAACGGAGGGAGATAGACCAAATTTTTAATCAAGAACCCCCTCCCCCCCGGTCAATGGTGTCCCGCTTTACCAATGTTAAAATCTGGTCACCTTAGCTAAATTGTTTACAAGATTTTCAATGTTTATGGCTACTTCGTAGCTAAAATACTATCTTTTCCAATTAAACTAGTATAAGTTTGGAACATGGACACTTAATCTTTTACAAATGACAACACAGTTTCAAACAGCGATTTTTCAAACTATTTTTCAACATAACAGGGCAATTTTGGGGAAGCTGGGGTGGCTCAGTGGGTTAAGTGCTCACTTTGCAGCCCCGGGGACCGAGGATCGAATCCCGGCCTCAGCCCGTGTGGATCCATATGCTGAACTGGGGAGTGCCCCCAGTTCAGTTCTCACCAAGTTCGGACCTCAGCCCAGTTCCTGCCCTGTGCAGCCCTGCACCCACCTGTGGAATGAAACTATGTGGAAAAATCAATGATGTGCAACTGTGGAGACCGTTCTGGGCCCTCCTCCTTCTCTCTGTCTCTGTCTCTGTTTCTGTATCTCTCTTTCTGTCAAAAACAATAAAAACAAATCTTAAAATAAATAAATAAATAACAGGGCAATTTTCTTGAGAAAGAAAATAAGAAATAAGCCATTAAACATGCTTAAAATTCTGTCAATTGATGAGCACAAGGACAAAAATTTTGTATTTCTATGCTTTAACAATGTAGCATAATTGTTTCCTGCAAAGTCACAAGTTTTTCAGTTTTTCAACTCTGTATATATGAAAGTATTTATATACCTTCACTTCAAAATATTCAGTATCAATTGGTAAAAAGTCGATAGCACACTGGAGACAATTGTATATAACATGTGCCCCACAAGCCATGCTGGTAATCGGCCTCCTCACACACTGAATGGGGCTCAGCGGCTGTCTCTTGAATTCCTGGCCGCTGCCGACAAGCAAGGGGGTGGTGTCTGATCCTCACTAGCTCAAGAAGCCTGGCTCTCACTGGATTAAGTGGAAGTTCCTCTTTTGTCACACTAGTAGTTTTACTGCATGCATTGCTTAGTGTAGAGCCTTGTGATAAATAACCCACATTCAGTTTTTCACAAAAAATTAAAAATGGGACAAAATAGACATTTTAAAATGACAGGATGGCTAGGAAATTGAAAAAACAAAAAACAAACTAGTACTGTCCCATTTAAAACTATGTATGGTCAGTCTTTATTTATTTATTTAGACAGAAAGACAGAGAGAGACAGAGAGAAGGGGGAGGGCCCAGAGCAGTCTCCATAGTTGACAGCATTAGTTTTCCATATAGTTTCTCTCCACAGGTGGGCTCTGGGCTGTGTAGGGCAGGAACTGGGCCAGGACCCTCCCATATAGGCCCCAGCAAGAACTGAACTGGGGGCACACCCCAGTTCAGCATGTGGGTCTGCATGGGCCAGGCCCAGGATCCTCGGGCTCCGGGCTGCAAAGCGAGTGCTTAACTCACTGAGCCATCCCAGCTTCTCCCTTTTTTCTTTTTAAGATTTATTTTTATTGTTTTTGACAGAGAAAGAAAGAGAGAGAAGAGAACCAGAGAGAGGGGGGAGGTCCCAGAGCAGTCTCCATAGTTGTAAGTCATTAGTTTTCTATAGTTTCATTCCACACAGGTGGGCGGAGGCCTTGCAGGTCAGGCACCCTCTGGGGCCTCCCAAATGGCAGGCACACCCCCCTGAGCTGGGGGCCTCCCACATAGGAAGCTTGCCCCAGCGAGAACTGAACTGGGGGCCACACCCTAGTTCAGCATGTGGGTCTGCACAGGTCCAGGCTGGGATATGATCCTCAAACCCCCAGGCTGCAAGTCAAGTGCTCAACCTATGGAGTCATCCCAGCATCCCCTGGTCAACCTATTTTTAAGGCTGAATGCTATTGCAGTGTGTGGATGGATCATGTTTAATTTATCCATTCATCTGTCCATGAACACTAGGATTGTGTGGACCTTTAGCTGTTGTGAGCTGTGTTGCTGTGGACAGTTGTATATAGATAGGTATCTGAGTCCACACTTTCAATTCTCTGGGTTTGAATGGAATGGAGCTGCTGGATCATATGATGATTCTGTATTTAACATTTGAGCATCTGCCAGACTTTCTGCCTGAGGCTACTTTTCCAGCTTCCAAACCTGTCCAGAGGGTCCTCGCCCCATTGGCTAACTACACAACCATATGATCTCAGCTTGGCCAAGCAGGTCTTTCCATTACTTGGTCACAACAATTGGTTGAACAGGGACATTTGACTGAGGTTGAACCATTCAGAACCTTCCCTGGAACCTTTGCGACCTCTTGAGGAAGAAGTGCTAACCTTCTGCTGGGGCTGTTAAGCTGATGAGGGGAATTGACTTGGATTTGTGATACCATCATTGTCCCCACAAGGGGATACTGTTGAGGAAAAAAGCTAAGAGAGAAGATGACAGAGCAGAGAGATGGAGAGATGGATGAATCTGTGACACTCTTTGAGAGTACTGGATCCAGCTGAACCTGAAACCAGCTGGATCAGTGGGTCTCAACCAGGGGCAGTTCTGTCCCCCAGGGAACATTGGGTGATGTTTGGGAACATCTGTGGTTGTTATGACTGGGGGTGCTCCTGAAAGGGTGGGGGCCAGGTATGTTTCTCAACATAGGAGAACCATCTGGTCCCAAATGTCAGCCATGCTGAAGGGGAGAACACTGAGTTAGGCCTATCCCTGGACCTTTTAGTTTCATGAGCAAAAATTCCCATTAAAAAAAAAAAAAAAGCCAGTTTTAGTTTCTGTGAGTTGCAACCAAGAGATTCTAACCAATTTGGGAGGTAAGACACAGGCAGGGGGTTTTGGTGGGGGAAGCTGCAGATGGCTGGCCTTGGGGCTCTACCCTCATGGAACAGAGCACCTGTGCAGGATCAGTGACAGGGTGGGAGGGCATGGTTCAGGCCCTAGCCTTTGATTTATTTCTTTAAAAAGATTTTCCTTTATTGAGAGGAGAGACAGAGAGAGAGAGAGAGAGAGAGAGAGAGAGAGAGAGAGAGAGAGAGAAATGGGGAGTGGTCTCCATAGTTGTACATCACTAGTTGTGGCATAGTTTCGTTCCACACAGGTGCATGTGGGGCCATGAAGGGCAGACACCGAACTGGGGGCTTCCCACATGGGAGACGGGAACCTTCCCTGCTGAGTCATCAGAACAGTTACCAGTTGTGCTGCAGTTCAGCATATGTGTTTGCACAGGCCAAGGCTGGGAATCGAACCCCAAACCTGTGACTGCAAGGCAAGTGTTCAACCACTGAGCTATCCCAGCATGCCATACTTATTTTTTAAGATTATTTTATTACCCCCAAAATCTGAAAACCTTAATTCGAAAAGATATATGTATCCCAATGTTCATTGCAGCACTGTTCACAGTGGCCAAGTCGTGGAAATAACCAAAATGTCCTTTGATAAATAACTGGATAAAGAAGTCGTGGTACATTTATACAATGAAATATTACTCAGCAATGTCACCCCAATAAATTTAACAACTACAAAAAGATGTGTTTTATTGTTTGAGAGAAGGTAAGAGAGAGACAGAGAGAAGGGGGAGGGCCTAGAGCAGTCTCCATAGTTGTACATCATTAGTTGTGACAGTTTCATTCCACACAGGTGGATGTAGAGCCGTCCAGGGCAGGAACTAATCTGGGGCCTTTCTGCATGGGAGGTGAGAACCTTTGCCACCATCCAGGTGGTTACCAGCTGCACCACAATTCAGCATATGGGTTTGCACAGGCCAGGGCCCGGATTCGATCCCTGGACCTCATTGTTGCAAGGCAAGCACTCAACCTGTTGAGATATCCTGGCATCCCTGAATCCCAGCATCCCCTACTTTATTTTTTAAAATAGACTTAGTTTTAAATATTTATTTTATTGCCTTTGACAGAGACAGAGACAGAGATAGAGAGAGACAGAGAGAAGGGGGGTGGCCCAGAGCAGTCTCCATAGTTGCATGTCATTAGTTTTCAACATGGTTTTGTTTTACACAGGTGGGTGGGGGCCGTGCAGGGCAGGAACTGGGCTCGGGGCCTCCTGCATGGAAGGCACGCCCCCTTGAGCCAGGGGCCCAAGGGATGGGGGGAGGGAGGGCGAGAACCAAACTGGGGGGTCTCCTTCATGGAAGCACACCCCAGTTCAGCATATGAGTCTGCATAGGCTGGGGTCGGGATTCAATCCTTTGTCCCTGGAACTGCAAAGCGAGTGCTTAACTTGCTGAGCCATCCCAGCTCTTCAGCTATCCCTTAGTTTTAGATTTATAAAAAAGTTGCAAAGACAGTGTGGAGAGAAGCCTGGAACCACTTTTCTCTGTTGTCAGCAGCTCACATTAGTGTGAGATATCTGTCATTGATTTATTATTATTACTTAAAGTTCTGTTTCCTCAAGTTTCTTTATTTTTTTATTGTTTTTGACAGATAGAGAGATACAGAGACAAAGAGAGAACTGAACTGGGGGAACTCCCCAGCTCAGCACATGGGTCCACACAGGCCAGGGCAGGATTCGATCCTCGGTCCCTGGTGCTGCAAAGTGAGCGCTTAACCCACTGAGCCATCCCAGCTTCCCC
>PVKE010009015.1:0-46025 GCA_004027555.1 Craseonycteris thonglongyai | reverse complement strand
TAACACTTTAAAGTTCTTGGCTGGGAACTGTAACAAAAGACAGATTAACAAAAGAAAACAAACAAAAGTTTATGCATAACGTATACATGAGCGATACCAAGGAAGAAATGAGTGATTCTCAGGTGTATCTTAGAATTCAGGTTTAACTATGATCTTCATTAAGGACCAAAAAAAGAAGGTTGTGAGAGAGGCCAGATGTAGGAAGGTAACCAGGAAATGTATGGTGAACAAGAGTAAAGTTTGTTTGATCCCTCCTCCATACGATGATGGAAGGTGAGCTGATTCTGGGTGATGAGCGCATAATGCGATGTGTAGACAATGTAATGTAGAATTGTACACCTGGAAACAATGTAATTGATATCAATTAATGTCACCCTAATAAATGTAACAAAAAAAAGTACAGTTTGTTATACAGATTTAAATTGGTGCCTTCTCCATTGATAGAAGTTTCTAGTGAGTCATACTTTTTTTCTTGGGCAAAATTGATGCTGTCCTACTTTGGGCATGTCATGAGAAGTCAGGAGTTTTTGGAAGAGACAATAATGCTGAGAGAAATAGAAGACAGCAGGAAAAGTAGAAGACCAAATATGAGATGAATTTCCATCATAAAAGAAGCCATAGACAAGAATCTACAGGAGCTGAGCAGGACTGCAGATGACAGAACATTCTGAATGCCACTCATTCATAGGATTGCCAAGAATCAGAGCATACTAAAAAGCATGTAACACAGACACAGAAGCACACACTCACTTTATAAAGAGAAACTTATTTATAAATGCCAGCCCTGGCCTGTGTGGACCCATATGTTGAACTGGGGTGTGCTTTCCATGCCGGAGGGACCCCAGGCTCTGTTCCCACCCCATGAGGTCCCATGCCCACCTGTGTGGAATGAAACCATGTCAAACACTGATGACATAAGACTATGGAGACTGCTCTGGGCCCTCCCCCTTTTCTCTGTCTCTCTCTGTCTCTGTCAAAAACAACAAAATAAATAAAAAGAAACAAATTAAAATATTTTTTTAAAAATTAAGAAGTTTATAAGAAAAATATATATTACATTTAAGAGAAGTAGATGTTAATATTAGTAAATAGTGAATTGCAGCTAAATGTCTTAAAAACAAACAAGAAAACTTGTAACATTTTTTTAAAAGATTTATTTTATTGTTTTTGACAGAGAGAGAGAGAGACAGAGAGAAGGGGGAGGGCCCAGAGCAGTCTCCATAGTTGTACATCGGCAGTTTTTGACATGGTTTCATTCCACACAGGTGGGCAAGCGCTGTACAGGGCAGGAACCAAGCTGGGGACCTCTGCATGGGAAGCACACCCCAGTTCAGCATATGGGTTTGCATGACACTGGGCTGGGATGGAATCCTTGGTCCCTGGGGCTGCAAAGCAAGCACTTAACCCACTGAGCCATCCTGGCTTTCACCCTGGCACAACTTTTTATTTTTTATTTGTTAACCTGTCTCATTGTATTTAATGGTATTTTCAATCTTGCTTAAAATACTAAAATAAAATATACCATTATTTTCTTCTGATTTTGCTGATGCTGATTGACTCTACTTTAAAAAAAGTATTAAATTTGTTGGGGTTACATTGGTTAGCAAAATTATATAGGTCTCAAGTATACAATTCTATTGTATATCATCTATGTGTTGTATTCTGTGCCCACTACAGAGTCACTTCTTTCATCACTATATAGTTGACGGCGCCCCCCCATTCTTGCCACCCCCTCCCCTTTTCCCCTCTGGTAACAATTGACTACTATGTGAAATACTCTCATTTCTGCCTTACAGCACAATGGTCTCAATTCTCTTTTTTATCTCTCAATTCTTCCATGTCTTAGTCTTCCCTCTGAAACCAGTATTTCTTTTCTCCAAGAATAATCTTTGGTTCACTTCCAACCTCCCTCCTGAGTTTCAGATTTCTATCTGTCCTTGGAGTGCTCACAAAACCTCAAATTACCCTGAACCTGGTCTTCATCTTTCGGTGACTGACGTTACGTACATCTATGCAGCTGCCAGCATGAGAAACTAAATGGCATCTAATTTTTGTCTTTTTCTCCCAGATTTATTTACTTCCAGGTTTCTATTTATTTTGTCTTCTATGTATTTGTACATTTCATCCAGTTATTTTTATTACTACTGTTGTTACCCTTACCCTAACTCCTATTCACTCATAAAAGTGATAAGTGATATTTATGTTTTCCTACACTCTAATAACGCCCTATGTATTTCCTCTCTCAGGTCTTTAATCTACTTCTGTCACTTCTTTAATTCAAAGTTTTCAATAACTCTCGTATGCTTTGGAGTAAAACATTAACTTTAGTGTGGTTTACAGTGTACTTCAAGATCTGATGATATAGCAGCTTGGCCTGGCCTTGCTGCACCCAGAAGATACCGGCGCCCCTCCCAGGACTTTCCAGTTGATGAAACACCTGGAGCCCTTGCATAAACCCCTTACTCTACAGCCTAGCAACCAATCAGCAACCTGGAAGCTTATTAGGAGAGCTCCTGAATGCAGAAGTAACAGATAGCCCGCTGTGAAAGGGGCTCAGGCTTCAGATGTGAATCCAGTGAGCTGATTCAGCATCAATAAACACTGATTTCTATAGCCCTGGTGTCCCGCATCTCTGTTCCAGAATCCCACAACAGTGATTATTTGTCCAATTTATTTCTTACTAGTTCTAGCTTCATGCTTTATACAGTAGACTTTCTGTTAACTGAAATGTATGCAACTGGCACTCTCAATCAACCAGCCAAAAAAAAGCCCAAAACAAAACAAAGAAATAATACTACCTGTATGTGGCATGGGTACTGGTTAACATAGTTTACTGTAATTTGGTCATACTAAATTTTTTACTGTATCTTCAAGCTTTCATGCTGTTTCTGGACTGTGGGCATTTGTATGGAGTATTATTTCTTTCTGGAGCGATGTCTCATACCCTGTCTATTTACTCTGATAGTTTCTATTTAACAGTTAGGTCTCATCACTTCTCACCTCTGGGTTGTGGGCACAGCATCACAACAGTGTCCCAAACAGCAAAGAAGAAGGAGTGGTACCAAGTAGCACTACTGTAACATTTTATTCCTTTTATAGCACTTTACAAAATTGTGTCAAGTAGTGTAAGCTGTAGCTGCAAGGGATGCTGGGAATAAGGGTATATTTCAAAGGATATTTCAAAGGCTATCAAGATCAAAATTAGTTCAGACAGATTGTGATTCATCACTCTGACTAGACAAATTGCTATTGGGAAGAAAGTTGAGATTCTGTTATCAAGAAAGAAGAACAAGTGGCCTAAGAAGAGGACAGCAGTAGTGCTTACTGGGCTTTCCATTACAAACTGACTCCTGGGGAGCTGGCCAGCAGGCCTACTTATCCAGCCCTCCCAATTTCCCTCCACTCCTCAGAACCTCTGGGCTGGTTCCAATGTAAGAAGGAAGCGGCTGCAGGGCTCCTCAGTCACGGGTAGTGCCTAGGCATCTTGTGTTTGCTGCCTCTTAAGGGAGTCTCTTGCTCCTTTTTATTCTACTTGTTTCTGAGGGTAAAGAAACACTGCTTAAAAGGATGAATTTGGCTAGTGCTCCAGAGAACTTGAAAGGTAAACAACTGTTTCTTTATTGTCAATACGGCAATTAAGAAGGGGGGATTAGAGAATTAAAGTACAGGTTTTATTTCTACAGTAGATTGATTATCTAGTGAGTCACTGAACTCGTAAAAAGCACCAAAATAGTTTTGGATAAACAAATTTAGTTTCAGGATAAAGTTTTCTTTCCTTCAATTACTTTCTCTCTGAAATATCCAAACATAGCATAGATAAGAGCATCTCAATTTAGAATTAAGAATTTGTATTCATATGATTGTGTATGAAAATATTTTATGCCAGAGACACAAATCTGCATGAAAACTTGATTTCAAATGAAAGCAGATTTTCTGCAGCCATTGTTATTAATTTTATTTTGTTATACATGAGGAAAGCATACATAAGTGGACAAAAAAGGGGGTTCTACAGAAAGTAAACTCAAGGATTACACCAATTATAAATTCCTAACTGGGAAGATCACATTGGGTAGTCAGGTGCCAGGCATATAACTTTTTTAGTAAAAGGCTTATTTTTGTCTTAAGCAAGTTCTTCCATTGTTACTGTGCATCTAGGTTAACACATCTTTGAAATGCCTCTTCTCAGACTCCTTCTAATTCATGAACCAAACTTTTAGACCCCCTCCTTCTAAGAAAAGTTAATAATTGTAATTATTCTGTAATTCAATCCCAGTCTTACTTTCCCCACCTTCCTGTAATATTTTTTATGTTCCCTACTGAATTTCAAAAGCATTAAAAAAAACTGTAAAACTTATTATTTGGAGTATTTGAGATCTTGCTTTCTGGCATGTCATCAGTTTGGTTCAAATAAACTCTTATAAAAAAGTTTTTGTTTTACAGGATTGTATGTTTCTTATGTCAACAAATATATAGTCATGTTATTAGAGTAAATGATCCAACACAAGTGTATTAATCATTGTTAGGCAATCATAGGGTCAGGAGTGAATTTAAGTTTCAGCTGTTATCAATTTACTTATCAGTGATGTTGGCAAGTTGCTTTGTTTTTATAAAACTGTATTTTTTTCTTATATCTTTTTTTATATTTATAGAGAGTAATTATTTTATCTTCAGTGCATATTTATTTCTATTTTACTTTTGACAGATAGAGAGACAGAGACAGAGACAGCTAGAGAACCAAACTGTGGGAACTCCCCAGTTCAGCATGTGGGTCCTGCCTGGGCCAGAGCCGGGATTCGATCCTCGGTCCTCGTGGCCTCAAAGCGAGCGCTCAACCCGCTGAGCCGTCCCGGCTTTCCCTTAAAACTGTATTTTTAAAAGTGGTGATAATATTTCCCTCATAATTGTGTTGTTGAAGGCTCTCATATTTTATTGTACCTCTCATTTCTACTTTAGTGCCTGACACAGTAAATACTCATTAAATAGAGTGTAGAATTTAAAATCAAATGAAATATGCGAAATAAAAATTTATGAAAGTATCATTGAAATATGGGTGGACATAAGAGCCTCTACATAATAACCCTCATAGATTTTCTAACTTTGGGTTAATATAGCTAAAAATTATGGCCAGGAAGTCTTGACAGGTTCAGGACCCACAGTTACAGCCCAACAAACAGCTGGGTTCTGAGAGAACAACACAGTTAGAATGTTGTACTTCTAGGCTGGCTTTGTTTAAACCGGATGTAGCTGTAACTCACTTGCTTTATTTCCTTTAGGTGGTCTTACCTACCTGTACATATACTGTATGTCTACTCCATTTAATCATTAAGCCCCTAGAACAGCAGGTTCTGGTCAACATCAAAATGAGTTCTAAGTACAAAGCTTCAGGTATTTTTACCATAAAAAGAGAGTTTTGAACAACCTAAGAATAACATCTTGGCCTCAGTTGTGTCTCAGCTCTGGACTCATGAAAACAGAATGGCCTGTGGACTGTGTTTCCAGGGCACCAGACTGAGCAATGCCAGCACCTGAAGCTGGGACCAATTGCTTCCTGCCTTAGCCCTGACCAATCAGCAGGACCCACAACCCCAACTGCCTAGTAACAGTGCTTGTTGACTTTCTTCATAGTACGTTCCCTGCCTCCTCTGGAAGAACGCCAAAATGTCCTTTAAAGCCGCTAACTGGACTGAGCGTGTCAAGGCAGTCTTCGAGGGTGAGACCCCGATGTGTTCTCAGCTCACCGGTGCCCTGATGAGAAGCGCGTGCTCTGTAGACCAGTTCCTGTGTGGCTCTATCGGCTGCATAGCACAGGCAGCACGGGCTTGTGCTCTGTTGCACTCTGGTAACATCGTGAATGACTATACAAATATATGGCATTATTGCCATTCTTTCTCTGATATGAGTATGACTTTTTAAAAACCACATTATAGAGACAGTTAATTTGCAATATTTATAGAATTTTGTTGGTCAGTTGATTAGGATTGACTTCATCTGTAAACTTTTAGAATTACCGTAGTTTTTGGTCCATAAGAGGTACTTTACCCCGCCAAAAAAGTGGAGGGAAAAGTTTGAGCGTCTTATGGAGCGAATACTGCAAAGAAGAGTGCATGTTGGGGACCTTAATGATGCCATGGGGAAGCCTGCAGCCAGATCAGAAAGCAGAAACTGCATGGAAGGAGAGCGGGTCCAGGCAGGTCAGGTGCGTCTTATGGAGCAAAAAATACGTTATTTATAATCTTAATATATTGTATTTATTTATTTATTTTTGACAGAGAGAGATAATGAGACAGAGACAGATAGAGAACTGAACTGGGAGCTCCCAGTTCAGCATATGGTTCCGCATGGGCCAGGGACGGGATTCGATCCCCGGTCCCTGGAGCTGCAAAGTGAGCGCTTAACCCATTGAGCCACCCCAGCTTCCCCTCATTATTTATATAAATACATTTTATTTATAAAACATCAAAATCATTTGAAAACCAATTTTATAATCTTAGATTTTTCTTCAAGGATCACTCTTTTGGGTAAAGAAACAAATGAAGTAACTTATAATGTACTGTACTTATTTTTTAAAGATTTATCTTATTGTTTTTGACAGAGACAGAGGCAGAGAGAGACAGAGAGAAGGGGGAGGACCCAGAACAGTCTCCATAGTTGTACATCATAAGCTTTTGACATGGTTTTATTCCACACAGGTGGGTGGGGGCCTCGCACAGGAGGCATGCCCCCTCAAGCCAGGGGCTGAACCAGGGGACTAAAACCAAACTGGGAGCCTCCTAGATGGGAAGCACACCCCAGTTCAGTATATGAGTCCACACAGTCCAGGGCCGGGATTTGATCCTCGGTCCCCGGGGCTGCAAATCGAGTGCTTCAGCCACTTAGCCATCCTGGCTTCCCTGTACTATACTTAAAAAAAAGAAATAAATTATTGTTTAAGAGAGAGAGAAAGAGAAAGATAAGGAGGGAGGGTCCAGAGCAGTTTCCATAGTTGTACATTATTAACTGTGACATAGTTTCATTCCACACAGGTGGATGTAGGGCCTTCAGCATGGGAGGCAAGAACCTGCACTGCCGTCCTGGCTGTTACCAGTTGAGCTTCAGTTCAGCATATGTGTTTGCCTGGGCCAGGGCTGGGGTTTGATCCCCAGATCTTGTGGTGCAAGGGTAAGGCAAGTGCTCAATTTGCTGAGTTATCCCTGCATCCAATGTACTGTACTTTTATTATCGGCCATTAACTAAATTAGTCAAAAGTCAAACTTGCTGAAGAATGGCTCTGGAACTATTTTAGGACAAGATTATGATGAGGTTTACCTTGACTATTTTAATTCCTACAAGAGAATTGTGGTTCTTGAGATAATATGGCTTTTCAGACTTGCTAGGGACTATAACAGAAAGCAGCACTGCAGTTGCTATCTCTCTAGCTGAGAATTCCAGAACACCTACCTCCAAATATCCATTTCATGCTGTGTACCAGTTCTCCTACGTGGAAAAACCCACAGGAAATGTAGAGAGGGTGGTGAATCAAAAGAGGAGAGACAGACATTTTTCAGGTTTTTTATTTCATATAATACTTAAAAAATCTGGACAAGGGAGAAACCCGAATTAAATTAATTAAAGAAGGAGGCCATTAGGCTGAGGTGTCTTTGATGCCTTAGTAGATTACATACACAAATCAGATCTTAAATTTGTATTGCCTCAAGGTTTAGAAATTGAAACCTAATCATAGTCATCTAGAATTTTGCAAATAAAGCAAACTTAAGTTATAGTCACCCAAGGAATTTTCTTGCCTTGCTTCTATTTTTTTCCCATAATACTCTTTTCCTTAGCTCTTGTCAGTGGAATGTTCTTAACTACTTTTATTAGAAACTTAATTCAAATCAATTTTTGCTCAAAAAACCACTTAAATTTTCATATGCCTTAGTTTATTTTTAACAACCTTAAATTAAAGTATTTTAATATTTATTGTTGCTTCTCTCATCTGCTCATTCAGAGCAGCAACAGCCAAATTTAATTGATATTAAGTATAGATATGCTGCAATAAGCACTCTTAAATTACTATGAAGATGTCTGACAGGAACCACATGATGAGCCAGTGCCCATAAGAGTTCAAGTCAACACTGAAACAACTGTAAACAAATGTAATGTCACTACCCAGAGATAATCAATTTTATATAGAAATGAAAATAGATAACCTTTTAAAGTACTACCTACTTTATTTTTCTTCTTGGTCATTATCTTTGAACTCTATGGCTTTCCTCATTAAAGGAGACATGAGTGTGAGGGCTGTTGTCGTAGGGTAATAACAAGAACAACAATAACAAAAAACTCTGATGGAAAGTAAATTTTTTACTTTATAGCTCCTAAGTAAGCTTCTGTAATATCTTATTGGAAATATTAATCTGAAAGCTCAAGAATGTCTGAAAGAGAAAGATGAACACTATTCAGACATGGCAGTTTGTAACAAAATAGCAGAAACTGGGCTTGAATATATACTAAGAAATTTGGAATACTCTAAACTTGAAACTGAAACCAAAACCACAGTGTTGGGAAGAATGAACAGTGAGTTCTCTACCCTCAAGGTAATAAAAATACACCTATTTGAACTGAGAGCAGTGATGGAATTTCATGTGACTGAGGTTTAGATGTGGATGGGACCCTAAATAAGACCCATTGCCAGACACCCTTGATACCAATTCTCACAAACATGTAAGTACTAGTGTTTATTATTATTTATTATTATTATTATTATTATTATTATTATTTTTTTTTTGGGGGGGCTAAACTAAGCAAACAAAACCTGTCATCAAAATAAAAAATTACTCATAACCCCATCAACCTGATAATATATATTTCCATGATTATCTTGCTAGTCATTTTTTTCTATGCATATTTATATATATTTTTGTCTACATGTGTATCTGTACTTATATTTATACCTGCAATTTTATTTGCATCTATATCTACATTTGTAGCAATAGTTGTATGTATATCTGTCTCTAAATGTAGTATGGAGAAAGCTGGGATGGCTCAGCGGGTTAAGCACTCACTTTGAATAAGGTGACCAGATTTTAACATTGGTGAAGCGGGACACCATTGACCGGGGTGGGGGGGGGGAGGGGGAGAGAGGGGGTTCTTGATTAAAAATTTGGTCTATCTCCCGCCGTTCCCTAGCCTGTCGTGCATTCTTTCCAAAAATCGGGACTTTTTTAAAATGCCACGGGACGCGGGACAAATTGTTAAAAATTGGGACTATTCCACCAAAAGCGGGACATCTGGTCACCCTAGCTTTGAAGCCCCGAGGACCAAGAATCGAATCCCGACCCTGGCCCAGGCCAACCCACATGCTGAACTGGGGAGTGCCCCCAGTTCAGTTCTTGCCAGGACCTATGTGGGAGGCTCCCGACCCAGTTCCTGCCCTGTGCAGCCCTGTGCCCACCTGTGGAGTGAAACTACATGGAAAACTAATGTCAACTATGGAGGCTGCTCTGGACCCTCCCCCTTCTCTCTGTCTCTCTCTGTCAAAAATCAATAAAATAAATCTTTAAATGTAGTATGGCCTTGGGAAATGCTGAAAATATGGTGATAGACAATTAGAAAAAAATGGTTTAAAGGCATAGTAAATATTTATGACAAAACCAGGTCACAAGTTTTCCTTTAAACTTGAAAATACAAGCAGATTGTGGAAAAATTACCAACAGCCACAAAACCTGCATGGCACCAACATCTTCGTTGGAAGAAGGTTGAAGGAAGCAACAAGGTTACTGAAGAAGCTGACCATAGGCCCCCACAAAATAGCCAACAAGTACTCCTGCAAGGTGTGGTGGGTCAATTAGAGAACAGCAGCTACAATTGAAGGTGTTTTCCTTTGTTTCTATAGTGAGAGATAACAAGGACCCACATTAAGACTTAAGGACCTGCAGCGGGCTAGCCTCTATGAACTCCTAAAACTGATTAAACAGGATTTTCATCTAGAACAGGGTCCTATACTGGGGAGAAACTGCCTAGGGGTAAAACCACACTTGGTCAAACAGGGACAATGACAAAAAATAAAGAGGAAGTCATGTAAAAGTGGGAAATAAACAGAACTAGAAACTCTCAGAAAACAAGCCACCATATTTTTTTAACACAGCACCTAAATACTAGGAGAAGGAGCCCTGTGAAATTAGATAATGCCCTTTGAAACAAGACCTCTCTAAAAAGTTAAGAGAAATAATTTTACACAAAAACGAACTACAGAATAATATTGAGGCTAACTCCCAATAAACAGTTTCAAAATACAAAGAGAGGGCATGCCTTTAAAAGACATAAAAATGAAAACTCACTATTTCAGAACAAACTTAAAGATTAAAATGTAACACAAGATATAAATAAATGGCATACATTAGAATTAGAAAATATAAAAAATAAAGAGACAGAACTCAAAACTTTAGAAATAAAAATATTAAAGAAGCAGCAAACACAAAAAATAATATTTTAAGAAAAATGAAATTTTGGAGAAGCAGGGGTAAGAGCTCGCTTTGCAGCCCCAGGGACCAAGGATCAAATCCGGGCCCTGGCTTGTGCATACCCAAGTGCTGAACTGGGGTGTGCTTTCCATGCAAGGCATCCCCAGTTTGCTTCTCACGCACCCCCTGGTTTGGCCCCTGACTGGGAAGGTGGGGTAGGGGGTGGGCATGTCTCTCATGCAGGAAGCCCCCAGCCCAGTTCCTGCCCTGTACAGCCCCCGGCCACCTATGTGAAACAAAACCACATCAAAAACTGATAACGTACAACTATGGAGACTGCTCTGCCCTCCTCTCACCCCCCCCCCCCCCGCCCCCTGTTTCTCTCTTTCTCTTTTGGTCTCTGTCAAAAACAATAAAATAAATCTTTTGTTTTTTTGTTTTTTTGTTAAATTTATTAGGGTGAGTGGTTGATGTCAATTACGTTGCTTCTAGGTGTACAATTCTACTGATTACATTCTCTATAAATCACATTATGTGCTCACCACCCAGAATCAGCTCACTTTCCATCACCATATATTTGATTCCCACTCCTCCACTCGCCCCTTGCTCTCCCACACCCCTCCTCCTTTACCCTCAGGTAACCACTAAACTATTGACTGTGTCCATGAGTTTTTGTTTCTTTGTTACTTTTAGTTTTATATTCCACCTATAAATGAGGTCATATGTTTCTTGAGTCTTTCAGTCTGATGTATTTCGCTTAGTAAGATGTTTTCAAGTTCCATCCATGTTGTCACAAATGGCTGTATTTCATCTTTTCTTATTGCCGAGTAGTATTCCATTGTATAAATGTACCACAACTTCTTTATCCAGTTATCTATCAGAGGACACTTTCATTGATTCCATGACTTGGCCACTGTGAACAGTGCTGCGATGAACACTGGGGTACATATATGCTTGTGAATTAAGATTTTCAGTTTTGAGGGGTAGATACCCAGGAGAGGGGGTTCCTGGGTCATAAGGCAATTTCATTCATAGTTTTTTGAGGAATCTCCGCACTGCCTTCCATAGTGGTACATTCCCACAAACAGTGTATGAGGGTTCCTTTTTCTCCACAGCATCTCAGCACTTGTTGTTTTTCTTGTTAATTATAGCCATTCTAACAGGTGTGACATGGTATCTCATTGTGGTTTTAATTTGCATTTCCCTAATTGCTAGTGATGTTAAGCATTTTTTCATGTATCTGTTGGCTGTTTGTATGTCTTCAGGAAAGAAGTGCCTGTTAGGTCCTCTGTCCATATTTTAATTGGATCGTTTGAATTTTCATTGTTGAGTTCTTTGAGTTCTTTATATATTTGAGATATTAGCTCCTTAACAGAGGCATTGCTTGTAAATATTTTCTCCCATTTGGTTGGTTTCCTTTTTACTTTGTTGACAGTGTCCTTTGCTGTGTAGAAGCTTTATAGTTTGATGTAGTCCCATTCATTTAATTTTGCTTTTAATTCCCTTGCCTTTGGGATCAAGTCCATAAAGTGCTCTCTAAACCCAAGGTCTATAAGTTTAGTACTGATGCTTTCTTCTATTCACTGTACAGTTTCAGACCTTATGAGGAGGTCCTTAATTCACTTTGAGTTAATTTTGGTATATGGTGACAGTTCACAGCCCAGATTCATTCTTTTGCATGTGGTTTTCCAGTTTTTCCAACACCATTTACTGAAGAGGCTTTCTTGTTTTCATTGTATATTTTCTGCACTTTTGTCCATATATTTGTGGGTTTCTGGGTTTTGATTCTGTTTAGTTGGTCTGTATATCTGTTTTCCTGCCAATACCAAGCTGTTTTGATAATTGACACTTTGTAGTATACACTAAAGTTGGGGAGGGTGATGCCTCCAGCCTTATTCTTTTTTTAGTGGGTTGTTTTGGTGATTCGAGGTCTATGGTGTTTCCATATGAATGTGATATATATATTTTTTATTTCTTGAAAAATTGTCTGTGGAACTTTGGTGGGAAATGCATTAAATCTGTTTATTACTTTGGGTAATATGGCCATTTTAACTATGTTGATTCTTCTAATCCATGAATATGAAATGTCTCCAATTCTTTGTTGTCTTCTTCAATTTCTTTTAATAGTGTCTTATAGTTTTCTGTATAGAAGTCTTTCATGTTATTTGTTGTTTAGTCCTAAATGTTTTATTCTTTTTGTTTTGGCATCAAATTTCTCATTTCTTCTCTTGAACTTTCATTGTTTGTATATAAAATTGCTGTAAATTTTTATACATTGATTTTGTATCCTGCAAGTTTACTGTATTTATTTATTATTTGTAAGAATTTTCTGATGGAGCAGAGGGCTGAGAAAGATGCCACGCCCCTGCTGACAGCAGAATTTGCTATTGTGTCTCAGGCCCACCCCAGCTCACACCCACACTCTGCCACACCCACCCACAACTCAACTGCTCCACCTTCTACCAGCTAAGCCAGTAACCTGGTGTGTAACCCCAGGACACAGAAGCTGACTGCTCCCCCCAAACTCTCCAAAAACTTTCCCCCCCTCAACAAAGCCCTCACTGCAACCTGCTACACAGCAGAGACATACCAGGCTGCAGTCAGACCACAGCTCACCTCCCTCTCCCAAAGAGGGGGAGCACCAAGACTAAAACAGTTGAAACAAAAAAGAAAAGGAAAAAAGAGAAGCTTAATCCTAGGAAAACCCCAGAGGGAAAACATACTTATATGTAAGGTGAAAAAAACACATCGAATACAATAAACACCTCAGAATTCAAACCCTGTCCAGAAGAATGAAAAATCTTTAGAAACGGAGCTTACAGACTTGGAAGTATAATGTAAGAAATAATGTAAGTGAAACAGAATTCAGGGCTACAATTCTCAAGACATGCAGAAAGCTCCATAAATGCTGGCAAAGTACCCAGACACAGTTAAATGACTTCAACAAGAAAATTTCTGATCAAAATGAATATTTTACCAACAAAATTGAGAAGTTAAACCAGAACCAAAAGGAAGTCCTTGAAATGAAAAGTGTAGTAGAAGAGCTGAGAAAAGAACTAACCAGCATAGAAAACAGGGCTAACCAGCTGGAGAAAACAATTAGTGACATCAAAGATAGAAACACAAAATTTTCACGGACAGAAGAAGAAAGAGATATGAGAGTCAAGAGAAATGAAAGAGCCCTACAAGAACTCTCTGACCCTATCAGAAAGAGCAGCATTAGAGTAATAGCGGTACCAGAAGGAAATGAGATGAAATCTCCTCAGAGCTATTAAAAGCAGATAGTAGGTGAAAATTTTCCTAAGCTATGGAAAGAATGGGAACCCCAAATTCAAGAGGAGAACAGGAGCCCTAACTACCTAGACCAGGGGTGGTGAACCTTTTGGTGACTGAGTGCCAAAGTTTATGAAATAAGAGTATACTCGCTCGACTTGCATGCCAACCCATCGAGTGAGATAGAGGTATCGATTATTTTTATGTCTATAAGAGCATAAACAATAATTTTTAAAATGGTATTCATAGCTCCACATGCCGAAATAATTGCTCCACGTGCCACTTTGGGCACACATGCCATAGGTTCGCCATCCCCGACCTAGACCCTAGCAGATCTTCTCCAAGGCACATTTTTCTGATGACAAAAACTAAAGACAAAGAGAGAATCCTCAAGGCTGCTGGGAGGGGGGGTGATGGGGGCAGGGATATGTGTGTGTGTGTGTGTGTGTGTGTGTGTGTGTGTGTGTATATATATATATATATATATATATATATATATATATATATATATATACATTTAAAGAAAAACCTACCAGGCTATCATCAGACTTCTTAGCAAAAACTGCAAGCCAGGAGGGAGAGGAGCCCAATTTTCAAAATTTAAATGAGAGATGTATTCAGTCAAAAATTAACTATCCATAAAATTTAACCTTTAGATATGAAGAAGGAATAAAGACCTTTTCACATATATAGAAACTGAGGGAATTCTCGAGCACAAGGTTGGCATTTCAAGAAATACTGAAGAAGGCTATTCAACCTAAATCAAGAAGTCAAAATAGAGAAAATCCTTATATATCAATCATCACCCTAAATGTAAATGGACTGAATTCACCAATGAAGAGGCATAGAGTAGCTGACTAGATTTAAAAACAAAATCCAACCATATGTTTCCTACAAGAGACACACCTCAGCCACAAGGATAAACATAAACTCAGGGTAAGAGGATGGAAAATAATACTCCATGCAAATGGCAGTCAGAGAAATGCTGAAGTGGCCATACTGATTTTTGATGAACTGGACATCAGGATAAAAAAAATAATAAGACATAAAATGGACATTTCATTTTGATAAAAGGGACAATGCATCAAGAAAACATGACACTCATCAATATAAATGCCCACAATCAGGAAGCGCCAAAATTTACAAAGCAATTACTAAAAGATCTAATAGGAGAATCTGGCACAAATACAATTATAGCAGGGAACCTAAACAACCCCTTAACAATATTGGACAGATCATCCAAACAGAAAATACATAAAATTGCAGCCTTAAAGGATACATTATAGGAAATGGACATAACTGACATTTATAGAACACTCCATCCTGCAACACAGGACTGTACATTTTATTTTAGTGCATATTAAATATTTTAAAGGATAGACCATATCCTGGGACTGAAATCCAACCTTAGCAAATTTAAGAACATTTAAATCTGTACTAAGTGTATTCTCAGACCACAAAACTTTAAAACTAGAGATCAACTGTAAAAGAAAAGCAGAAAAAAATCACATATACATGGAGGTAAAACAACACACTATTAAAAATGATGGGATCAAAGAGGAAATAAAACAAGGGATTAGAAAATCTGTAGAAACAAATGACAATAAAAACATGATGTACCAAAATTTTGGGGGCACAGAAAAAGCAGTAATAATAGAAAAATTTATATTATTACAGGCCTATCTCAAGAAACAAGAAAACTACAAGTAAACATCCTAATTGCCTATCTTAAAGAACTAAAAAAAGAGAAACAAAGGAACCCTAAAGCCAGCAGAAGAAAAGAACTAATAAAAATTAAAGCAGAACTTAATAAAATTCAGAGCGGAAAACAGTAGATAAACTTAATGCCACAAAGACCTGGTTCTTTGGAAAAAAAATTAATAAAATTGACAAGCCACTGGCAAGGCTCACCAAAGGACAAAGAGAAAAAAGCTCATATTTCCAGAATTCGGGATGTTAGGGGAGAGATCACAACTGATACTACAGAAACACAAACAATCATAAGAAATTATTATGGAAGATTCTATGCAACCAAATTTGACAATCTAAAGGAAATGGACAAATTTCTAGAAACATATAGTTTACCTAGACTGAACCAAGGTTTGGATAACATAAATAGACCAATCAACAGTACAGAACTTGAAACAACTATCCAAAACCTGCTCAAAGGCAAAAGTCCTAGACCAGATGATTTTACCAATGAGTTTTATCAAGCAAGCAAAGAACTAATGCCCATCAGACTACTCCAAAGAATTCAAGAGGAGACAATACTACTCAACTTAGTCTATGAAGCCAATATTTCCCTAATACCAAAACCTGGGAAAAACAATACAAAAAATGATAACTCTAGGCCAGTCTCCCTGATGAACACTGATGCAAAAATTCTAAACAAAATTTTAACTAACAGAATACAGCAATGCATTATAAAGATGATTCACCATGATCATGTGGGATTCATTCAGGGGCATAAGGATGGTTCAACATATGCAAATCAATCAATGTAATCCAGCACATAAACCAAATGATAAAAACCATACAATTTTCCCAATTGTTGCAGAGAGTGCATTTGACAAGATACAACACCCATTTATGATAAAAACACTGAATAAAATGGGAATTGAAGGAAAGTAACTCAACATAATAAAGACCATATTTGACAAACCCTCAGCAAGTATTATATTGAATGGCAAAAAGCTGAAGCCGATTTTCCTAAAATCAGGAATAAGACAGAAATGCCCCTCAAACCACTGCTATTCAACATAGTTCTGGAAGTTCTAGCTAGAGCTATCAGGCAAGAGAAAGAAATATAAGGTATTAGAATTGAGAGAGAAGTCAAACTGTCACTCTTTGCAGATGTCATGATCCTTTATATAGAACACTCTAAAGGCTATATCAGAAATCTATTATGTACAAATACAGTAAAGTTGCAAAATACAAAATTAATGTGCAAAAATCAACTGCATTTTAATAAAACAATAATAAAAGTTCAGAAAGAGAGATGAAAAGATCTATTTTCTTAGTCATTACAAACAAACAAACTAACTAACTACAAATAAAATACTTAGGAATAAATCTAACAAAGAATGTGAAGGACTTATACACTGAAAACTATAAGACACTGTTAAAAGAAAGTAAAGAAAGACACAAAGAAATGGAAAGATATTCCATGTTCATGAATTAGAAGAATCAACATAGTTAAAATGGCCATATTACCCAAAGCAATATACAGATTCAATGCCATTCCCATCAAAATCCCACAGACATTTTTTCAAGAAATAGATTTTAAAAAATTATTAAATTTGTATGGAACCACAAAAGACCCCAAATCACCAAAGCTATCCTAAGAAAAAAGGATAAACCTGGGGGCATCTCACTGCATGACTTTAACATATAGTAAAAAGCCTCAGTAATCAAAACAGCTTGGTGTGGGCAGAAAAACAGATACATAGACCAATGGAACAGAATGAAAACCCAGAAATAAACCCACAAATATGTGAACAGATTATTTTCAACAAAAGAATTGAAAAATATACAGTGGGTAAAAGAAAGCCTCTTCAGTAAATGGTGCTGGAAAAATTGGAAAATTATATTCGAAAGACTGAATGTGAACTATGATCTCTCACCATATACCAAAATTAACTCACAGTGGATTAAAGACCTCCAAATAAGACCCAACACAATAAACTGTATAGAAGAAAACATTGATACTAAACTTATAGATCTGGGCTGCAGGGAGGACTTTATGAACCTCACCTCAATGGCACGGGAAGTAAAAGCAAAAATAAATGAATGGGACTTTATCAAGCTAAAAAGCTTCTGCACTGCAAAAGAAACTATCAACAAAGTAAAAAGGTAAACAACCAACTGGGAGGAAATATTTGCAAACAATGCCTCTGATAGGGGGCTGATATAGAAAATATACAAAGAACTTGTACAACTCAACAACAACAAAAAACAAGTAATATAATTTAAAAATGGGCAAAAGAACTAAACGGACACTTTTCTCATGAAGACATACATAGAACCAACAGATATATGAAAAAATGCCCAACACTAGCAATTAGGGAGATGGAAATAATAACCACAATGAGATATCATCTCATACCTGTTAGAATGGCTATAATCAACAAGACAAGGGATAACAAGTGCTGGAGAGGCTGTGGACAAAAAGGAACCCTCATACACTGCTGGTGGGAATGTAAACTGGTACAACCACTATGAAAGGCAATATGGAGATTCCTCAAAAAATTAGGAATGGAATTGCCATATGACCCAGCAATACTTCTACTGGGTACCTATCCAAAAAAACCTGAAAACCTTAATCCGCAAAGATATCTGTACCCAAATGTTCATCGCAGCACTGTTCATGGTGGCCAAGTCATGGAAACAATCAAAGTTTCCTTTGATAGATGGTGACTAGATAAAGAAGCTGTGGTCCATTTACACAATGGAACACTACTCAGTGATAAGAAAAAATGAAATACAGTCATTTGTGACAACATGGATGGACCATGAAACCATCTTTTTAAGGGAAATACCGGTAAATCAGACTGAAAGAATCAAGAAATATATGACCTCACTTATAGGTGAAATATAAAACTGAAAATAATGAAGAAACAAAAACTTATGGACACACTCAATAGTTTGGTGGTTACCTGAGGTAAGGGGGAGGGAGGAGGCAGAGTGGGGAGGAGGAGTTTGGAGGGGGCACCAGATATGTAGTGATAGAGTGAGAGCTGATTCTGGGTTGTGAGCACATGGCACAGTGCATGGATGATGTAATGTAGAGTTGTACACCTGTAAACTATATTGCTGACCAATGTGACCCCAATAAATTTAACAATAAAAAAAAAGTTTTGTGAAGAAGTAAACCAAAGCAATAATAAAAAAATATTCAAAATTGTAATTTAAAACAGAATCATATAGAATGTAGTAGGGGGAAAAAAGCATGCTATTTAATATTTGTATGCTCTAAAATCTGTATATCTATAGCACAACACTAAAAATAGAGAGGGGAAAAGGGAACAGTCTATATAAAATTGTGTTTTTTCTAATTGACTATTGTGGTTTATTTCTAATCCAGACAAGCTCTTTTGCACACTGGATGGGGTAAGAGGGCCTCAGGCACAGCTAGTCATTGCAGCTTCCTCAGGGCTAGGTGTGCCACATAATATAGATCAGGCAGCTTTGAAGAATCTTGTAGTCTCCTGCCTTCTTCCATAGGCACATGGTAATCTGTGAAGGTGATGGGGCTTCAGAATTCATTAAGCTGTCAAAGCCACAGAGACCAAATATGGCCTGTGTGTCTGTCCTTCCTTTTTAAAAATATATATTATTAATTTAACAGTATGTAAGGGTTACACTATATAGTAAAATTTACATAGGTTGCAGGCATACAACTCTACAGTACTTAATCTCTGTGTTACAATGTGTCCACCACCCAGAATCAGCTTTCTTTCCATCGCCATATATTGAGCTCTCCCTCCCTTCTCTCTCACACACCTCCTCCTTTACCCTTGGCCTTAGGTAGCCACTAAACTATTGACAGTGTCCATGAGGTTTTGTTTCTTTGTTGCGTTCAGTTTAATATTACACATATGTGAAGTCATTTGGTTCTTAGTTTTTTCTGTCTGGTTTATTTTGCTGAGCATGATGATCTCAAGTTCCATCCATGTTGTTGCAAACGGCAGAATTTCATATTTTCTTATAGCTGAGTAACATTTTATTGTATATATGTACCATAGCTTTTTTATCCAGTCATCTATTGAGGGGCACTTTGGTTGTTACCATGTCTTGGCCACCTTGAACAGCGAGTGCTTCAATTAACACTAGGGTATATATGTTTTTACAGACTAAGGTTGTCAAGTTCTTTGGGTAGACCCCAGAATGGGGATTGCTGGGTCACAGAGTAGCGCCACTCTCAATTTTCAGAGGAATCTCCATATTGCATTCTATAGTGGTTCGACCAATTTACATTCCCACCAGCAGTGTATGAGGATTCTTTTTTCTCCACAGCCTCTCCAGCACTTCTTACTCTTTGTCTTGTTGATTATAGCCATTCTAACAGGAGTGAGCTGGTGTCTCATTGTAGTTTTGATTTTCATTTCCCTAATAGCTAGTGAAGCTGAGTATTTTATCATATTTTTATTGGCCATTAGTAGGTCCTTCTGGGAGAAGTGTCTCTTTAGGTCTTCTACCCATTTTTTAATTGGATTACTTTTTGTTGTTGTTGTTTTTATTGAGTTGTATGAGTTTTTTATACATTTTAGATATGAACCCCCTATCAGAGGCATTGATTACAAATATTTTCTTCCAATTGATAGGTTGCATCTTTTTGTTATTGATGGTTTCCATTGTTGTGCATAAGGTTCTTAGTTTGATAAAGTCCCATTCATTTATTTTTGCTTCTACTTCCCTTGCCTTTGAGGTCAGGTTCATAAATTCCTCTCAGAACTCAGGGTCTAAAAGTTTAGTACTGATGTTTTCTTCTATACAGTTTATTGTTTCAGGCCTTTTGTGAAACTTTAATTTATTTTGAGTTAATTTTGGTATATGGTGACAGACCAAACTTCTGATTCATTCATTTGCGTGTGGTTTTCCAATATTCACAGCACCGTTTTCTAAAGAGGCATTCTTGGGGAAGCCGGGATGGCTAAGTTGGTTAAGCGCTCACTTTGCAGTGCAGGGGACCAAGGATCGAATCCCGGCCCCAGCCTGTGCGGACCCATATGCTGAAATGGGGAGTTCCCCCATTTCAGTTCTCTCTCTGTCTCTGTATCTCTCTCTCTCTCTGTCAAAAAAAAAAAAAAAAAAAGGTATTCTTTTCCCCACTGTATATTTTTTGCTCTGTTGTTGAAAATAACTTTTCCAAATATTTGTGAGTTTGTATCTGGGTTTCAATCTGTTCCATTGGTCTGTGTATGTTTTTCTGCCAATACCAAGCTGTTTTGATTATTCAGGCTTTGTAGTACAGATTGAAGGTGGTGAGTGTGATACCTCCAGCTTTATTTTATTTTATTTTTTCTTAGGATTGCTTTGGCAGTGCGGGGTCTTTTGTGGTCCCATAAAAGTTTGTTTATTTAAAAAAATCAATATCTTAAAAAAAATGTCTGTGTAATTTTGATGAAAATTGCATTAAATCTATATATTGCTTTGGGTATAATCATCATTTTAACTATGTTAATTCTTCTAATCCATGAACATGGAATATCTGTCCATTTCTTTGTGTCTTCTTCAGTTGCTTTTATTAATGTCTTATAGTTTTCTGTGTATAAGTCCTCCACATTCTTTCTTAAATTTATTTCTAGGTGTTTCATTATTTTTGTTGCAATTGCAAATGGTATGGATTTTTCTTATTTCTTTGTCTGATGTTTCCTTGTTGGAATATAAAAATACAATTTATTTTTATACACTGATTTTGATCCTGTAACTTTATTATAATTGTATGCTGTTTCTAATAAGTTTCTGATAGTGTTTAGAATTTTCTACGTAAAGAATCATGTCAGCTGCGAAGGGTGACAGTTCAACTTCTTCTCTCTCAATTCGGATACCTTTTATTCCTTTCTCTTTCATGATTGCTCTGGCTAGAACCTCTAATATTAAATTGAATAGCAATGCTGACAGGGGGCAACGCTTTGTTGTTCCTTTCTTGATTTTAGGAAGAAAGCAGTCAGCTTTTTCCTGTTCAGTATAATATTACCTGAGGTTTTGCCAAATAAGGCCTTTATTATGATGAGATACTTTCCTTTAATTTCCATTTTATTCTGTGTTTTGATCATAATTGGATGTTGTATCTTGTTAAATGCTTTTTCTGTATCAATTGAGATAATCATGTGATTTTTATCCTTTATTTGGTTTATGTGCTGGATTACATTGATTGATTTACATATGTTGAACCATCCTTGTGTCCCTGGGATAAATTTCACTTGATCATGATGAATAATCTTTTTAATTAATAGTTGTATTCTATTTTCTAATAATTTGTTGAGGATTTCTGCATCAGTGTTCAGCAGAGATATTGTTCTATAATTCTCTTTTGGTATCATCCTTACCAGGTTTCATTATTTGGTTAACATTGGCCTCATAGAATGAATGCATTGAGGAATGCTGTCTCATTTTTCGTATAGGCATGAGGTCTTCTTTGAATGCTTGATAAAATCATTGGTAGAATCATCTCATTGAAGACATTTGCATTTGGGGAGGTTTTGGATAATTGCTTCAAGTTCTGTACTGTTGATTGGCCTATTTAGGTTATCAAGTTCTTCTTGGTTCAGTCTAGATAAATTATGTTTCTAAGAATTTGTCCCTTTCTTCTCAGTCACCAAATATGGTAGAATAATGTCCTTTATAATAATTTCTTATGATTGTATTTTTTGAAGTATTAGCTGTAATTTCTCTTATCACTTCTCTTTTTTTTAAAGATTAAAGATTTATTTTTATTCATTTTTTTTTTGACAGAGAGAGAGACAGACAGAGAGAGATAGAGAGAAGAGGGAGGGCCCAGAGCAATCTCCACAGTTGACAACATTAGTTTTCCATATAAAGGGTGTCCCAAAATTCACACAAGATTTGAATTTTGCATCATTTGTGTGGAAAAGTGTTGCCAACAACAAAAAAAGACAGCATGATAGCTGACAGTTCAGGGTTATTAAAAATGAGTGCTACACAAAAGAACAATGCGTTTTCATTGTTGAGCAATATTTTAAAAATAATGAAGGTTTGGCAGCTACAATTTGCAATTTTCATACAAAATTACTTCTTGCGTGAATTTTAGTTTCACTCCACAGGTGGGCACAGGGCTGTGCAGGGCAGGAACTTGGCCGGGAACCTCCTGCATAGGCTCCGGTAAGAACTGAACTGGGGGCACACCCCAATTTCAGCATATGGCTCTGAATGGGCCAGAGCCAGGGTTCAATTCTTGGGCTCTGGGGTTACAAAGTGAGTGCTTAACCCGCTGAGCCATCCCAGCTTCCCTGTCACTTCTAATTATAGGTATTTGTAATTTTTCTTTTTGTTCTTTGGTGAGCCTAGCTCAGCTCTTTGTTGCATTGTTTTTATATTGTTTTTTGTTCTCAATTTTATTAAGTTCTGCTTCAATTTTTATTAGTTGTTTCCTTCTGCTGGCTTTGGTATTTTTGGGATTTTTGTTGTTGTTGTTCTTCTTCTTCTTTTCTAGTTCTTCAATATGGGATGTTAGGATGTTTACTTGTGATTTTTCTTATTTCTAGAGATTGGCTTGTAATGGTATAAAATTTTCTCTTATTAATGCTTTTGCTGCATCCCCAAAATTTTGGGACATATTGTTTTCACTGTTGTAAGTTTCTATATATTTTTTAAACTCTTGTTTTTTCTTTTTTGATCCAGTCATTATTTAATAGTATGTTATGCAATCTCCACATTTGTGTGATTTTTCTTTTTCTGCTCTCTTTTTACAGTTGATCTCTAATTTCAAAGCTTTGTGGTCTGAGAATACACTTGGTATGACTTCAATTTTTTTGAATTTGCTGAGGCTTTTTTGTGTCCTAACATGTGATCTTTCCTTTAAAATGTTCCATGCGTAGTAGAAAAAATGTGTGGTCCTGTGTTGCAGGATGGTGCATGCTAAAAATATCAATTATGTCCAATTACTGTGATGTATCATTTAAGGTTTCTATTTTCTTATTTATTTTCTTTTTGGGTGATTTTACCACAGATCTCTACAGGGTGTTGAGATTTCCTACTATAATTGTGTTTTGTCAATTTAGGGGCATATATATTAATAAGTGCCATGTTTTACTAATGTATTTTTCTTTTTATGATTATGAAATGTCCATCCTTATTTTTTATTACATTTTTTCCTGATGTCTTTGGTTATTGACATCTTCAGAATAATGTGTCTTAGGGGAGATCTGCTAGGGTCTTGTGAGCTAGAACTTATGTTTTCCTCTTGAATTTGGGTCCCACTTGTTTTCATAGATTAGGAAAGTTCTCATCTACCATCTGCTTTAAAAGACTGTGAAGACTCCATCTCACCTCCTTTTGGTGCCCCTATTGTTCTAATGCTGTTTTTTCTAATGGAGTCAGATAGTTCCTATAGAGATCTTTCATTTCTCTTGACTCTCATAGCCCTTTCTTCCATCTGTGAAATTTCCATGTTTCTATCTTTGATGTCACCAATTCTTTCCTCCAACTGGTCAGCCCAACCAGTTTTTATGCTGGTTAGTTTTCTCAATTCTCTTATGCCTTTTTTTAGAAGTTCCTTTTGATTGCACTCTAACTTCTCAATTTTGTGTTAAAATGTTCATTTTGATCAGAAATTTTCTCATTGAGGTCATTTAACTGTGTTTGGGTACTTTGCCAGCATTTTTTTTGAGCTCTCTGAATGTCTTGAAAATTGCAGCCCTTAATTCTTTTTGACTTAGATTATGTGGTTCCAAATCTGTAAATTCCTTTTCTGGAGATTTTTCTTTTCTTTTCTTTTTTTTCAGAGCAGCCTTGAACACCAAGATATCATTGTGTTTTGTGTGCTACTGTTTTCCCCCTAGGCATGGGTATATTTTTCCTCTGGGAGCTTTCCCAGAAGATGGGCTTCTCTTCTTTGATCCAGTTGTCTTAGTCTCAGTGTACCGTCTTTGAGAAAGTGAGGTGGGCAATAGTGTGACAAACCTCTGAGGTCAGTGTTGAAAAGGCTGGCTACTGCACCTGTGTTTTGCAGTTTTTCTGGGCTCTCCTGTTCCTACAGGAGTGTCATTAGGTGGGGAGGGCCCAGGTATGCATTGCAGGGTAATCACAGCTCACCTTTTTTATCTCTATCGTAGGTAGTAGCTGGGGATCAGTTAGAGAGACAAGTTTTGGGAGGGTTAGGAGAAACAGTCCCTTTCTGTGTTCAAAAATTTTGCCTAGTAGGCAAGGGCAATGCAGTCAAGGCTGTTTTGTGTCTGGGGTGGCTCCCCATGGTGCTGGCTTAGCTGACAGAAGGCCAAGCAGTCAGGGGTAATGGAATTTAGGAGTGGCTGCAGTGGGCCAAGAAACAATAACAAATTCCTTTGTTAGCAGGTGGTCAGCTGGTCAGTGCATGCATACCTGCAGGGCTTTAGCTCTCTTTAAGCCTGAGTCCTGTGCTTTTCCAGCTATGGGTTCTTAGAATCAGTGTCACTCAGAGCCAATTTGTTTTTGTCTGTGTTACTAGGCTTTAGGGTGCTGGCTCAGCTGATATAAGGCCATACAGGTGGGCTTGGCTGAAACAGAAGTCAATTCCTGCCATGAGTAGGGAGGCTGGTACATGGTTCACCTTTGCACTTTCCTCCCCTGTCCTCAAGCCTCTCCAGAAGTGCAGTCTGCTGTCCTGGCCATGGGTTCTTAGAATCACCCTCACCCAGAGACCATGTGCTCTCTTGTGTCCACATGTCTGGCTTTCATGGTGCTGGCCCAGCTGGCTGAGTGCTGGGCAGGTGGGCACAGCAGAGATATAGACACAAATCCTTCCCTGCGAAGGGAAGCCGGTCAACCAAATAGAGGCATGGCTCAGTCTTTCTCCTCCTCTGCCTGTGCCCACTTTCCTTCTAGGGCTGTGCTTTGATTTTGAAAGCCAGTGGCTAGATAAGCAGTTTCTACCAGAGAAAATTCATGTTCAAATTGGCATCGCAATGATCTTAGGCCACTGACTTCACGTGTGCCAAGTTATGGCTGGGGCCCTATTCTCCTCTGCCTCAGGCACTTTAGCTGCCCTGCGCTATCTCTGTCCCACCTAGGGTGCAGTGTTGTGCATGAGGCCTCAGCCAATTGGGTTCAAAGTTTAAATTGTCCACAGCCTCATGGACCTCTGCTCTCATCGGCTCTCAGCTTCCAGCCCACACAGGATCTAGTTCCACTTTGGCCCAAGTTCCCAAAGCCCTGCTCTTCTGCCAGCCCTGGGTCTCATCCATGCCCTTATTTCTCACTTGCTCTTTTGTTCTCTGACCTTCAGGTGTTGTCTTGCATTGTGTGGTTCTCTCAACTGAGGCTGTTTCTCAGGGTTTCCCCAGTGGAGTCCTCTTTGTTCTAATGTTCCTTCCCAGGTAGGGTTTGGAGTTCTCACATGCTGCCATCTTAGGACCTCTCCTAAGTTGTTTTTAATTATTATTATTATTATTATTATTGGTGATTTTATCTGTGTTACTGTTCTGAGACTAATCTGTGTATAATGTAACATATTTGTACTTGAGAACCAAAATTCTTAGTATAGGAGAAAAGAGATACAAACGTAATGTGGAAGAGATTAAGAAAAACAATATAGCTGCAAATATACTTACATATGAGTAGACTGTTAACCAGAACTCAAGCAGTTGTAACTCTCAAGCAACCAGCAAAAAATTGAAGAAATAAAACTTTAAATAAAAATAAAATCAATTTGTAGTGAAAATGAGGGTTTAAATATTGTAGAAAAGTAAGAGAGTGATGACAGTGGCTGTGAGGTGGAAAACGTATCCTGGCAGAGAGCTCCTGTTACATTTGAAACCGTGATAGCTTTGGCAAAACAGCAGCCCTTCTTCACTTCTCAGCATATTAGACAGCTGCACATCATGCAAAACCTGACTTTGCATGGGAAGTATAGGGCCTCAAAGCAAGCTGGTATTTGTTCATTTTTATCAAGAAAGCTGCATGCAAGTTTGCCAATATATCATCGTTTACTGATGTAGATCCAAACTGTAAAAGCTGGTAGAACAAAAATTTAAATAATATGGTAGTGTCTTATCTGGCCTTAATTGTTTGCTAGAAATAATTTATCAGTCAATAAAGCCAATTAGTTATTTTAAATTTTTCTATAAATGGAACAGCTACTATATTTAACAGAAGCTATGAGGTTAAGCAGTAATGCATCTATTTATTATTTATTCTAATCTAGTAGTCCAATTAGCCTATTTATCTACTTCTACTGTTAAGAATTATACACCAATGAGAAATTCAACTTTGGCTAACATTTTTCTGTAAACTACAAAGTACATTAGAGACTACATGCTTGATTCCATCCATCTAATCTTGCAACCATCTTTGACATATGCTCAAAATGAGTTTCATAATCTGCTGTGGGATGAGAGATTTCTAAAATGCAGGCCATGTTATTGAGGTCTCTTATTGCTTGTGGCGGCACTGGGGACAACCATCTATCTTCCTCACAGAGATTCATTTAGGTAACTTTGAGGTACCTGACTGTTGAATTTAGCCCAGCCTCTTTGGAATAAGAGAATGTCCTAGAATGACCCAGGTGTGTGTATCTATTTAAAAAAAAAAAAAAGATGATTATGTGCTAATTTTTAACAGTGGGAAAGCTCTGATAATCTCTAGTTAGTATTTGCAGGATATTCCTTAGTAGAAGATTTCATATTTTGCCTTAAATTTTTCTAAAAGCAACATTTTAAAGAACAATGTTGCTATTTCAATCTGTTACTCCCTGAGGCAAAAGAGTATGGCTGAGCATCCAAGGTTATATTTTCTCTCTTACTATTTATCTGGAGTCTGTCTCCAAGAAAGTACTTTAAACTTAATACACTGTTCTTGTCATGTATGACAGAATAGTATTTCTTCATCTTACTGCTTTCACTTCTTTAATTAGGTCTGCATTTAGTTATTAAGCGAGCTGATCAGTGAAAAGATATTTCAGAAATATATTAAAATAAATAGAGTCAGGACGGTGTCTTAGAGATTTCTTTGGCCTCTATACTATATAAAAGAAGAAAGAACCGAGACTAGAGAAGTATGACTGCAATGTTCATAAAGTAAGTTCATAGCTGATATATTTTGTAACTCTATTTAGGATCTTAGCTGATTTATATTTTACTTTATCTAACTACAATTAAGAAATTTTCTGGTTTATTAACAGCTTTAAAGAATCTGAGTTACCAATATGGATTCTATAGAATTATATGCAGAAAATACATATTACTGTTTTTATAACTGTATTTTTAGAGTTATGAATACAATGTCAAATAAATAAAAACATGTTAACACTTGCATTAAATTTGGTTCATGTTTATTTTGTATCAGGGATTCTCTATGTACACGGTTTTCAACAACTGGTCTGTGGTCTGGGTCTGATCCACTGGAAATTTTCTGCTGGCCCATGTAATATTTTCATATTTTTGAATATATTTGTATGAGAAAACTAAATTTACTTCAGTGTGATTTAAATTATTTCATATACCAGCAGAAAAATTCTGGCACACCAGACCCAGTCTGTGAACTGGATGAAAACCACTGCTCTATGGTACTTCAGAAATATTGAGAAAAAAACAGATGCTTTCAGTTTATTAGAGAGCTATGAAGATTTGTTTTTATTGGTTTTGACAGAGAGAGAGAGAGAGATACAGAGACAGAGAGAAGGGGGAGGGCCCAGAGCAGTCTCCACAGCTGCACATCATTGGTTTTTCTGTATAATTTCATTCCACAGGTGGGTGCGGGGTTGCAAAGGGCAGGAACTGGGCCGGGTTCTCACCCCGGTGAGAACCAAACTGGGGGCACTCCCCAGTTCAGCTTGTGGGACCAAACGGGCCAGGACTGGGACTTGATTCTAGGTCTCTGGGGCTGCAAAGTGAGCTCTCAACCCACTGAGCTATCCCGGCTTCCCCTCAGAGAGCTTTAATTAGAATAGTAATGAGCATTTAATTACCAAGATTGAATTCAGTTGTAATAAATTAGCATCTTTGGGGAAGCTGAGACAGCTCAGTGGGTTAAGCACTCACTTTGTAGATGCAGGGTCTAAGCAAAGGATTGAGTCCTGGCACTGGCCCATGTGGACTCATATGCTGAACTGGGGTGTACTTCCCATGCGGGAAGCCCCCAGTTCAGTTCTTGCCCCTTGGTTCAACCTCTTGCTCGAGGGGATGTGCCTCCCTTGCAGAAGGCCTCTAGCTCAGTTCCTGCCCTGCATGGCACCTGCCCAACTGTGTGGAACAAAACAAAACCATTTTGAAAACTGATGACATACAGCTATGGAGACTGCCCTGGGGCATCCTCCTTCTCTCTGTCTCTATCCCTCTCTGTCAAAAATAATAAAATAAATCTTTAAATCAATTAGCATCTTTTTTTTGACTCCTTAGTAACCTTCTCATGCTAATTCTTTCCTGGAAATGTAGACTTTCCTTTTCTTGGTGGCAAATGATACTCTAGTTTTCCCTATACTTCCTGTAGGACCTTTTGCTCTGTCTTACTATTACCTCTCACAATTAATAATCTCCAATTTTTAAATCTTGATTCTTTTAGTTCTATCTCCTCCCTCTTTGTTTCTTTTTCAAATATTACCACAACTTCAACAATCATCACTGCATACATGATTCTAGTACTATACTTTCAGCCTTTTTCCAACTACTACTAGTACATTTGAACTGTCTGTTAAGTAGGCAAATTGTGGTGTTTGCTGACATATCAAATATAATATGTCCAAATCTGAACTCATTATCTCCTCAATACTTAACATCTTAAACCAATTTATTCTCCTTATTCTCTTCATTCTGCTAATATCACATCTTTCTTCCAGTTACTCAGTCTCAAAGCCTATGAATAACTTTTTTTGTCTCATATATCCTTCCCTCATCATTGGCATTTAAAGCATCGACAGGATTTGTAGATTTGGCTCCTGAAATGTTCTCTCATTCACCCTCAGTTTTGCATTTTTCTCCTGAAATGTTAATTCATCCCCTTATTAACACTTTCTAGATCATGGCTAGAGTCCATTCTTCTTCTACCTACTTCTGAAAATCTGTGACTTATTCTGCAAACATAGGTTACATTAACCTGGCTAAAGCATAGCTCTGGCTGACTGCTCAAAGGTGGCCACTGCTTTCTATTGGCTACTAGTGGCTTTTTGTAAAAGCATAATTTCTCTAGGACAAGCCTGGCAATTGTGGTTCAATTTGGGGGCAACCACGTGAATTAAGAAAAAAAAGTATCATAGTAAATGCCACATCATACCATGGCCTAGTGGCTAGGCATCTAAATGTAAAATAAACACATATTTTGCACACATATGTGTAGCTGCTAAAGGCAAGAATTGGCTCTTCACCATTAAGGAGGCTGTACATATACTTGGGCAAGTGGAATAAATAGCTAGCAGACCACAGCACTTGGAATAACATTAGAAGTAGCCCTTCTTCTGAAAAAGTCTGCTCAGGCCTGCTCTAGAAATGGCTTGATACTCACTTGCAATTGATTCACTTATATTTTACTTTGCTACAGGTACCTTATTCAAGTGCTTCTTAAATTTAAAGTGCACACAATCAAATGTAGATTATGCCCTATTTCCAGAAAGTACTGTGTGCTTTCTTGGCTCTGTGCTGGTTATTCTCTGCAATTTTTGTCCCTTATAATCCTATTCCTTCTTTAAAGCACCTCTCAAAAGCCAAACTATCCATGAGATCTTATTTGCATAAATTCTATATGTCCTTCTTTCAAATTCTGTATCACCTCACATGATATTTTCTCAAATAGAGTGTAAGGATTTTGAAAATAAGCTATGCTATTCAGTAACTATTGTTTAAATTATACATGGTTGAGCCACACTGCTAGAATAAACCACTAGTAAATGGATGAGTTCATAATTAATTGTCCAGAGGGCTAACATAGCTAGAAAATTGTTACCAAGATGTCTTACTAGGGTCAGGACCTATGGTTCTGGCCCAACAAATGGCTGCATTCTGAGAGAAAAATGCCCTGCGTTAAAACTGTGGTTACTATACAACGGATTTGAAAAAACAACAACATGATATTCTATATTTCCAAGCTGACTTTGTTTAAGCCTGGTGGAACTATAACTTACTTGGTCTCTTTCCTTTAGATCTTTCCATCTACCTATACACATACTGAATGTTCACTCAATTTAATCATTAAGCTCCTGGAACATCAGATTCTGGTCATTATCAAATTAGTTTTAGGAGCAAGGTCTCAACTTGGTTAACCATAAAAACAGAGTTTTGGTTAACTAATGGTAACTTATTGGCCTCAGTTGTGTTTCAACCCTGGACTCATGAAAATAAAATAATTCTACAGACCGTATTTTCTGAAAACTGAACAATGCCAAGACTGTCACCAGAACCTGCAGCCATGATCAGTTCCTCCCTGCCTCAACCTGACCAATGCACAGAGCCTGTGACTCCCACTTCCGAGTAACTTGATTGATGCTTCTCCCCTATAGAAGGCCAGCTATGAAAGGCCATGCGCAGAGTTGTCCCACTTGGACTTCGCTTGCGCCTCCTTGAGTGTATCTATTGTAACTAAACTGCTTCTCTTTATCTTTGTCTTGCAAATTCTTTCACAACCTGTAAGCAGCCGTTCCACCTTACATTTGGTGGCCCACATAAACGCTTTTCTCTTCTTTCCTTGGAAACTACCATCATGGGGTACCTGAACTCCAACCTGCGGTGGCATTGGCAGCTCGCCCTAGGAAAGTCCACACATACTGTTAGGCCTTTCTTTTTTTGTCAAGTCTCAAGAACATCTGACAGGGTTTCTGGGAACTGATGGTTCTTGGCCTGGGTCTCTCTTCTGCAGAGTCAGAAAGCCCAGCACATGCCCCAGAGCTTCTCTTTAGCCTGCACAGGAATTATACTCTTTTTAGTATTTTATCTCTATGCACTGTGACCCCAAGTTTCCAGAGGCAAGTCAGAGACTGTCAGGCAAGTGTTACAGAAATTGCCACAAGTAGGGTTGTCCCTGAACCCAGGGCTTGTTTTATGTAAGGGACATTCCCAGAACATATGACCAATCTGTCCTCTAAGAATGTCCTCAGTCCTCAGAGATTCAGGAGGACACCTCTGAATATCCTGCTCAGACTGACCACTGCGTTGCACCATCCCCTTTTTCTTCAGGACCATGGGAGGTGGCTTACTTCACAGGCTTCTCCCTTAAGCTACCTTCTGAAAAACTGCATGACAATGGATCTGTTGTCCCTTCAAAGGAGCAAAATAACATTTTGTTTTGCAATGTTGCTTAGCCGCAATATAAACTAGATAACCAGAAGGTTTATGGCACTGCCAATTATAATACAATTCTGCAATTAGATCGTTTCCAGAAATGGTCTGAGGTTTCCTATGTCTAGGTATGTATGGACTTTGGTCAGAACACAGGCCTAAGGAAAAAATGTTGCATATGTCTGGCAAATTTCACTCAGCCTTTTCCTCCTGACCTGATCCCTGCTATCTCAGGTTTCTCCCAGACAGGAGCCATAAGTCTCAACACATCCCGGTCACCCTTCTGCCATTAATTCTCATGTGCATTGCCTGTCTCCTCCAAAGGGACCCTTGGACCCTTGACAACACCACCATAGATAGCAGGTTCAAGTCCTATGGGTGTCACTCGTAGTGGCATCCATTTTGAGGCCGACTCATTGCTGTCACTCCATGAGGCTGCTAGTGGGAAGCAAGCACTATCAGTGTATGTGTCTTCTTCCCCATGTCTGAGTTAGCACAGATAGAGGACACATGAGGCTGTCATTTGGAAGATCCTTCCAAATTCATGGAAGAACTTTAGACTTTTGACCTCAATTGGCAAAATATACATATTATTTTTTTTAAGATTTATTTTATTGTTTTTGACAGAGACAGAGAGACAGAGAAAAGGGGGAGGGCCCAGAGCAGTCTTTATAGTTGTATGTCATCCATTTTTTCTGACAGGGTTTTGTTCCACACAGGTGGGCAGGGAACTCACAGGGCAAAAATTGGCTGGGCACCTCCCGCATGGGAATCTCACCCCAGTTCAGCACACGAGTTCACATGGGCTGGGGCAAGGATTCAATTCTTGGTCCCCAGGGCTGCAAAAGCAAGCACTTAACCCTCTGAGCCATCCTGGCTTCCCCATATTAATTTTAATACCTGTTGCACCTTAGAAGAAAAAAACCATATCTGAGCTGTAGCTCAAAGATATGTAGATGAATCGGCCTCCAGCTAGCCTGATCAGTATCGGGTCAGAGCAGAGGCAGTTTTCAACTATGTTTCCAGTTGGAACTACCAGCTTCAAAGCCAGAGAAGGCATAGAAAAAACATATGGTTACTGGTCTCATCAGAGGCAGGAAATATGGCTTAATTAGGACGGTTAAGTATAAAAAGAACTTAGGGAAATTACAAAGAAAGCAAATGAAAATCCAGCCATTTCTCAACCTTACCTGGCTGATGCCATGAGGAAATATAACCTATATCCTACCAGTCAGGAGGACATCACTATTCTTGCCGTACATTATACTGGGCAACCTGCTCCAGTTGTTTGGAGGAAATTACAAAGCTGAGCCTGGGCCCAGGTGCCTGTTCCCATATTGGTAAACATGGCCTTCAAAGTCTTTAATAACTGAGACCAGGCTGAGAAGAATCCCAGAGACAGGAGAAATACGGAAAAGACTTGAAGGAAGGTTCAATGACTGCTGCCCTTGCCAGCACACTGCCCATGCAGCCTTACCCACAACCTCCACTTGGGCAGACCTCAGAATATGGGTCTGCATGTCTGCTTCAGATGGCATCAGGGAGGAAACTGGAGTAAAGAGTGCTTCCATCAGACCAAATGGGCAACTTCAGGCCCATGCCGCCTTTGTAAAGAGGAGGGGCACAAAGAGAGGACCGCCTTCTCTACTTCCAAAAAGGGAGGCTGTCCTGCTTCCAAACTGTCTAAAAGGGCACCTCATCCAACCAGGTGCTCACAGACATTGTAGACTATGAACCAGATGACAGCAAACCATTTGTTTGAAGGGACCAGTGTTCATCCAAGCTTTTCTTATTCACATCATGGAGGTTCAGCCCAAGGTAACACTTGACATGGTAGGTAATATTATTTTTCTCATTGATGTGGGAGGCTCTTACTCTTTCTTTAACATTTTCATCTGATTCTTGAGTCTTCTCTTATTCTTATGGGAATGAAAGGCAATCCCACCACCTGTAACCACACATCACCCTTGCCATGTTGTTTTGGAAGTCTAGCTTTTACCCACAGTGTTTTAGTCATAGAATATACTTCCATCTCCTTATTGGGCTAAGATGACATCATGTAAAAGCTACAAACTAGTCTCCAATTTCTCCCTTCAGATCCAACAATCATGGCTATATGACAATCATCTGATCATTCAGAGGAACTCACATATGTCCCAGAAAAAAGAGCCCAAGTTCCCCCTATAGTCTGAGACCAAGAGGTCCTGGAATGATCCAAACCTATCCCTCCTGTTCAGATTAGATTAAAAATGTTTACTTAATTTTCTTATAAATCTCAATACTTTATCAGCAAATAGGTTCAACTTGGCTTACAGTTGACCATTATGAAATTTCTTGGGGAAGCCAGATGGCTCAGTGGGTTAAGCATAAGGTGACCAGATTTTAGCATTGGTAAAGCGGGACACCATTGGGGGGGGGGAGGGGGTTCTTGATTAAAAATTTGGCCTATCTCCCGCCATTCCCTAGCTTGTTGTGCATTCTTTCAAAAAATTGGGACTTTTTTAAAATGCCACAGGACGCGGGACAAATTGTTAAAAATCGGGACTGTCCTGCCTTTGGCGGGACATCTGATCACCTTAGTTAAGCACTCACTTTGCAGCCCTGAGGTCTGAGGATTGAGTCCTGGCCCTAGCCTGGGTGGACCCATAGGCTGAACTTGGGTGTGCTTTCCGTGTGGGAGGCCCTTGATTTGGCCCCCAGCTCACAGGGACATGCCTTCCCTGGGGGAATGCTCTTGGCCCTGTGCCTACCCTGCATGGCCACCCACCCACTTGTGTGGAATGAAACTACCGGTATGTTAAAAATTGATGACATGTAACTATGGAGACTGCTCTGGTCTCTCAATCTTCTCTCTGTCTGTCTGTCAAAACAATAAACTAAATCTTAAAAAAAAAAAAGAAATTCCTTAACCATGGCCTCTGAATTTCTTGTAACAGTCCACACATACTTGGACAAATTTTAATCAGATACCTAAGAGACCAATTACTCCCTGGCACCGCTATCCTCCAATCAGTGGATGATTTTTTTAATCTGCAGCCCACTCAAGCAGATTTCAGAACAACATACTCCTCAAATCCTACATTTTCTCATCCATCAAGAATATAGAGTGTCAGCTCCCAAGACCTGGATTTCTAAGCAACAAGGTATTTATCTGGGATTCATTGTTACACCAGGACAATGACAGCTTAGCACCTCAAGGAAGGAGCTTATTACCTCTTGGCAGCCCCTGACAACTAAGAGATAATTAAGAACAGTTTTAGGAGTGACTAGATATTGCTGAATTTGGATTCCCCAGCTGGGAGTCATAGTCAAACATTTATATTCAATTCTAAAGAGTCCACATTATGAACCCTTGGATTGGAATACAGAGCTAGAGAAAGCATTCCATACTCTTCAGAAGTCACTGGCTGAGGCTCCAGCCCTAGCGCTCCCAAACCTCTTGGCAACCCCTGCCCCTTTTTTAATATTACTGAGAGAAAGGAAATACTGTAGCTCTAGGACTATCCATTCAAACACTAGGCACAGATCCTCGACCTATATCAAATTTATATAAAAAAATTAGATCCAGGAACTAAAGACTGGCTTTCCTACCTTAGAATTTTGGTAGCTTTAATTATAGTTATAAAAGAGGCTCTAAAATTCACCTTTAACCAGCCATTGATCCCTCCTCAGGCCATTGAAATCCTCCAGGCCAAAGCTCTTCACTGGCTGCCAGACTGTCTAATACCAAATCCATTTCCTTGACTATTAAGATTTAACAATGAAACCCTGTAACACCCTGAACCCTTACACTCTGCTGCCAGAGTTAACTACACCTATACGAGAAGTCATTAATCTATTTCACTTTTCTAGGAGAGAATTTAGAAGGTACCTTTTTTTCAGAACACAATGCAATCTGGTTCACTGGCAGGAGTAGATTTATAAGGCACGGGTAGCAAAAAGCAGGCTATGCCATTGTCTCAGCTACAAAAAAATTGAGGATGGATCTTTGCCTATTGCAACCTCAGCCCAAAAGCCTGAGTTAATTGCCCTAATCAGAGCCCTGCTCCTAGCAAATGATCTGCGGGTCATGATGTATATTGACTCTAAATATGCTCATTATATTCTACATGCACATGCAGCAATCTGGCAGAAGAGTGGTTTTCTAACCACTCCGAATAGTTCCATTAAATATTGGAATAAGACTTCACAATTACTAGAGGCCGCACAGGTCCCCACAAGGGTAGCTGTTGTCCTCTGTAGAGGGCACCAATTGAACAAAAATAAAATATCCCAGTGCAATTCTGCAGACCAAATTGCTAAGTTAGCTGCCCTATGCACTGAGGATATAAATAAAGAGGACACCAGGACAGTATGCTCGTTATACTCTATAGCAGGGGTGGCCAACAAGTCGATCGCGATCCACCGGTCCATCGCAAGGCCAATTTTGGTCGATCGTCGATCACTCGCAATGTCTGGGGTGGAATTCTGTGTACCATGGACTCTGAAGTGATTGTAGCTCTTATAACTCGAGCGGCGCCAATACAGCGCCCGGCTGATTTGAAGTGTCAAATCATAACATACAATCCTAAGAAACCGACAAAATGGGGTATCAGAGTTTATACTCTAGCTGCTAGCCCCTTCCTTGTAAATACCACCACTCTAATCATTCTACTTTGCTTTATTACTGTTAGCATAGTGTAGAACAAGGGTGGCCAGCAAGTCGATCGCGACACACTTTTAAGATAAAAAGTAGATCTTATATACAGAAAAGTTGGCCACCCCTGCTCTATAGGTATCTCCCTCTTTCACCAGTCAATTTTACTTCCCAGCCCAATTATACCCCTAAGAAAACACATGAGGCAAAGGAGAAGGGATATACTCCTAACCCCAAGGGCTGACTTATATAAGATCTGACAATTAAGTTCCTGAACTTGCCACCGTGTGCTTACTCTTACATTGACAGCACTGCACAAACAACTCAGTAAAGTTTCATAACCTTGGTATGTTAGTGTCTTGCAGCTGTGTTTGTGTTAATGTGTGGCTGTGTCTTGTTGAGTGGTGTTCATTATCTTGTGGTTTGGTTTTTTGTTGTTGTTGTTGTTGTTTTGTGCCATCTCAGGAACATCGAAGCTTCAATCAGAGCAATGAAAACATCAAATTTTCTATTTAACTTGACAAGAATTGAAGTGAAATCAGGGATATGTTAGTCCAAATTTATGAGGATAAGACCACAAAGAAAATTGCACTGTACAAATAGATTTTTTTTTTTTTTCTGAGGAGAGAAAAAGGTGTCACTGATAAATAAAGATCAGGGTGTCCCGTAACAAGTAAAATTGAATAAATCATTGCCAAAATGTATTGAATTGTGCATCAAACTCCTCAGCTGACTGTGAGAAGCATATCAGGCCAAGTAAACATAAACAGAGAAATGATTAGAAAAATCCTAACTGAAAATCTTGGCAGGACAAGGGTGTGTGCAAAAAATTTTCCAAAAGACTACACCAATGAACAAAAAAGCAAAGGAGAGTCAGAGTTTGCCAAGACCTTTTGGAGAGGCAAGATGATGTTTTGGGCCATGTTATCACTGGGGATGAAACATGGGTGTACCAGTACGAGTAGACATGCAAGGAAGACTGCTCATACCTTGGGCCTCCTAATGGAAATTCCTATATAATCACCACTACACCACTCACTTAGGAGCAAATGCCTTTGCAGATATAGTTAAGCAGTATTTTGAAGGCACAATACTTTAGCAGAATTACAGAGCATTTCTAAAAGTTGTCTCTTGTGTCTTAAGGCTAATCTTGAGAAACACCTTAGGCCTCCTCCCCTTCTTGAACCCCTGCAAACATGGGAAGGTTGACAAATAGACTTTGCCCACATTCCCTGTAGTAAATGATACTGTTATCTTTTGGTTGTTTTAGACACCATTACAGGATGCTTTGAGGCTTTTCCTTCCAAAAAACTCACCCTTGCCCTGCTACATGAAATCATCTATTTTGGTTTACCATGTCCTCTACAAAGTGACATATATTTCCCAAATTACTCAAGTTCACAAGGCTCTTCAGATTACATACAATCTGTGTTTAGCTTGGAACCCTCTATCATCAGAAAAAGTATTGAGAGCAAATGGTCTCCTAAAAAGATACCTTACAAAACTTACACAGGAACTTCAATTACCTGGGTCTAATTCCTCCCTATCGCTTTGCTATACTCAGGATAAACCCACAAATGAACATTCACCTTAGCCCCTTTAAACTTCTTTATGGAAGGCCCTCTATATCTACAGACATCTTATTAGATCCAGAATCTCATGCTTTGGCCATCAACGCCAGTCCCCTATGACAAACTTAAGGAACTATATTCCTATGCCAATGCCCACCTTTCTGCCCCTAACAACTCTTTGCCTACCCAATAATACCCAAAGCTCAGCCCTGGTGACTAGGTCTTTGCAAAGGCACTCTCACATCAAACTCAACCTGTACACCTGTATAGACAGTCCCATTTCAGGTTCTAATAACAATGCCCACTATGCTTGAAGTACTTGGGCACCCGTCCCGGACACACTTGTCTTGGATAAAGCCTGCTCCTGGGCTGGGCAGCAGCTAGAATTTAGTGACTCTTGAGGAAGTCCAGAACCCTGATTTCTGTGAAGTCAGATTCTCTTTTAACTCTTTTGTATGAACTAAAGATTCTCTTTTTAAAAAATTAGATAAGTTATGATTGAATTTGATGTATTAAAATTCCCACTTATCTGGCTTTTTGCTTTTTTGGATCATTTTCACAGTTCTTGACAAGAGCATGAGGGCTGTGTTCTCCCTTTTGGCTGAAACTGTCTAGCACATTGTTAATTACTGTACTCCTGCTAGGTCTAACAGGATAGTCACCATTCAACACTTTCTAACTTTATTCCCTCTGACAGCCAATTAAAAATTACTTACACTAACAGAGCACATTCTTGCTCTGCCACCCCCCAAATTCTACTGGTTCTCAAAAAGAGGAAGTCCACATTTATGCATATTTGATGGATCTGTATTACACCCCTCCTCCGAAATCCCCCATAAAAGGCAGGAACCTTTTCTGTTCCTGCCAGGGACTGGGGCTCTCTGGAAGCCCACTTAAGCTTTCACTTTGAACGAAACCCCTCCTTACATGACATGGTTATGCAGGCCAATGCTCTTCTAGCGATGGTGCAATGGGAATCCCCAACCTCATCTAGGGTGACAGGAAAGCCTATTATTGGCCCACTGTATACCTAAGTAGATGTGATAGCCATCCTCCATTATGCATTAAAAGGATGCTTTCAGTCTCAGCCCATGTCCCAGTGGGGAAGACCTAAGGCTGCAATGCCACCTTCATTATCATTCTTCCCACCAAATATTAAACCTATTAAAAATAACTCCTTTCCCCAGAATTGCTATCCCCATTTCCCCAAATCTGGCATTTTGATGGTTGACAGTTCTGAATGTAATCAAAGTCAGTTTTGCCATGGATGGCCCTTACCTATCTGTCCCAAGAATTTCTGTTACACATCGTCAGACTTTTTGGGCAAATGAGAAAAATTTAAACATCATTGTTCTAGCTCCCTGGGAATAATTTTTTTTTAATTGTATCCAGCCTCTATTACTCTGGGAGCTGGATCTACAAAAAGACAATATTCCTTATGTGGGCCCCCAGGGGCTTTTATGCTAGCCTCACAATATCACACTGTTGGGTTCGCCACTCCTTTACATTATATAGTCCAGTAATAATATTTAATCTTACTATACATTCTTGTCTATATGACCCATAGACCTTCTTTATTTGTGAGCCTTCCACATATAGATTATTGCCTGCTAATTGGACTGGAACCTATACCATCAGATTTCAAGCCCATTTAACTTCCAGACAACAGCTCCTACCAGTTTTCATTGTAGCCCCAATGTTTGGTGCTCTAAAATCAAAAGAGGCCATCCAGCTAGTTCCCCTCTTTATGGGACTAGGACTAGGCACTGGAGCAGGCCTGGGAACATCTGGGATCATTACAGCCACAAAAGTTTACCATGATTGCTGAAGAAATCACTACAGGTCTAGAATGTTCTGCCACTGCACTAAAAGGCCAGTGCTCTTACAAGACCAAATAGTTTCCAGCCGCAGCAGTATTACAACCGTGTAGGAGACTTGATATGCTCACAGCAGCCCAAGGGGGAGTTTGTTCAATGCCACAAGCAAACAAACAAACACGACAATCTTGCTTTTGGCTAAATATAACAGGAATATTTCAAGAGAATGTAGAAAAACTAAGGGAACAATATCCAAAACAAGAGAAAAGGCACCCCAGATGGATATCATGGGCAGATACCATACTTGGTCTTTGATATCTTGGATTTTACCTTTACTTGGCTCCCTTGCATCCTTTCTCTTATTATTGACTTTTGGTTTCTGTATTTTAAATCTACGAACCAAGTTTGTTTCATTCTGCCTGCAGCACCTCAAACTCTGGCTTCTACTATGCAGCCCAACCCAAACCCTGGATCTGGTTACCCAGGGTATCTGGGGAGGAGTTGTTTCTCCACCTCTGACAAGCAAGCTCATAGGTAGGGACAGCTTTCTGCCCCCTTTCTAACTCTAAATAAGGTACAGAAGACTGACCCTCATCTAATTTTCCAAAGATCTTTCAATGTTGGTTGGATGAAGGAGAATGTTAGGTAGGGCTAACATAGCTAGAAAATTACTGCCAGGAATTCTTCACAGAGTCAAGACCCATGGTTACAGCCCAACAAATGGCTTTGTTCTAAAATAAAAATGCCTGGGGTTAAAACCTATAGTTATTATGCAACAGAAAACTAGACTTTGAAGGACATCATGATATTTCTTCTTTCCAAGCTGGTTTCACTTCAGCCTGGTGGAACTCTACTTACATGCTCACTTTCTCTACTATTGAGCTTGTCCAACCTATGTGGCCCATGGGCTGCATGCAGCCAAGTACAGCTTTGGATGCGGCTCAACACAAGTTGGTAAACTTTCTTAAAACATTATGAGATTTTTTGTGATTTTTATTTTTAGCTAATCAGCTATTGTTAGTGTTAGTGTATTTCAAGTGTGGCCCAAGACAATTCTTCTTCTAAAGTAGCCCAGGGAATCCAAAAGATTGGCTACCTCTGCCTTATATCTTTCTACTTACCTGTACACATACTGTATGTTCACTTAATTATCAAGTCCTTGGGAAATCAGATTCTGGTCAGTATCAAATAAGTTTAGGGACAGGCCTCAGGTTCACCATAGCTACAGTTCTGGTCAACTAAAGAAAACATTTCCCCGCTCACCTTCCCAGGAGGACTGGAGAGGGGGCATGGAGAGGGGGCATTAAATGTAATAAATAAATAAATAAATAAATAAATAAATAAATAAATAAAAATAATACAAAAATGAAAATAAAGAAACAAAACTTTTACTATGGAAAAGAAGCACAATGTCTTTCTCTCTGTCTCTCTCCCCCTACTCTCTGAAAATGGGCAACAAAATAAATCAATAAATATTTAGGAGGGCAATATAGATTAAAAACTTAATTTAATATAACAGAAAATAAAACACAAAAAGTTAGAGATGAAGTGAACAAAAATAACAGCTAGTTCCTCCAAATAAATATACTTGTGACAAAAAAAATAATAATAATAAGAGAAAATATGTAGCATTAGAAATAATGTAAAGGAACAAAAACATACCATACATAAAAATTAAAAAAAAAAAGAAAAGATCTTAGCTTCAGTTGTGTTTCAGCTCTGGGCTCATGAAAGCAGAATGGCCCCAGAGACTGCATCCCTTAGAAACCAAATCAAACAATACCATGACTGCCACCAGGATCTGAAGCCATGATCAATTGTTCTCTGCCTTAGCCTTGACCAATAATTAGAGCCCATGTCACTAAGTCTTTAACTGTGATTGATTATTTTCTTATATAAGGAAAGCTACCAGAGACCAGCATGCCCTGGTCTCTCTTGGACTCTGCTTGCTTTCCCTTGAGGGTATCTAATTTAACTGCTTCCCTTTTTTCTACTTTGTCTTGTGAATTCTTTTGCAACTTGTGAGCAGCCACACCACTTTATATTAATGCTTGTAATATTTCATGTAAACTAGAAAAGCTTAGAATCTCATTAGCTGTGGCCTTTTGGGAAATGTTTATATAAATTCCAAACATCAAACTCTGCCCTATTGTTAAAAACAACAGCAGAATTCAAGTCAACTTGATGTTTGGAATTGAACAAAAAAATGCTAAGTAGTAATAAATATAAATAAAATGAAATCTTATTTTCAGAAAAAAAAGAATATTGGTACAAATAAGAATGAATAAGGTATTTCTATGGCTTAATTAAATTCTTTGTATGTTATTCAACATTATGTTTGAGAAATTCTGTGTGTTCTCAATGATTGTTTTAGTTATTTACCACCTATGAAGAGTGAGAACTGTGTTCATTGTTAAATGAGAATTTCTTTAGCCTTAGACTTAAAATAAAATGTCTGTGGATCTTTATTCAGCCATTAACATCTCGCATGCTATTAATATGTGCCAAGAAACATGTAATAGATGCAAAAATTGAAAATCACAATCTTTTTATAATCTGAATATTTAGTGGAAAAAATGAAAAAGAAACAATAACTAATGAAACAATCTGATGAGTGGTTAATTGGGGGAAAGGCAGGAAGTCTAAAAGAATGTTTAATATTTTTTATTATCACTTCTTCAAAATGCCTTTTTAGATCATTTTTTTTTTCTGAATGCTAGTCCTTCCACTGCCATGAAATGTTAATAAAACAGAAATATATTTTATTTCTTTATCCACTGTGGCATGTTGAAGAGCCAAGAAACCAAGACAATATGTAACATTTTATTTGTCCCCCAAGAACAAATTTTGATTCCCTTGGAGCGCTATCTTCTTCATTGAGAATTTCTAACACAAGAACTAATGTACCTAGATGTTTTCAAATAATATGAATGTCTGAGCGTCAAACTTGTCAATCTTTTTAGTGTCCAACTGCACACACATTTTTTTTTTTTAATGAACCACCCCTAAGTAGGGCTTCACTGGCCTAAAGATCAGCTAATGCCTTTTTATTTATTTCATTTTATTATTTATTTATTTATTTTTTTTGACAGAGAGAGAGGGAGAGAGATACAGAGACACAGAGAGAACTGAACTGGGGGAGCTCCCAGTTCAGCACATGGCTCCGCACGGGCCGGGGCCGGGACTCGATCCCCGGTCCCTGGTGCTGCAAAGCGAGCACCCAACCCACTGAGCCATCCCGGCTTCCCCTGCACACACATTTTTGTCCCTACTGTTGTAACCAAACCAAACAAAACAAAACAAGATTCAGACCCAAAACAGTGTTCAAAGCGTGGGAGTCTTTGTTGCCAAAGTCCACAGAGGACTCATGTCTCTCAAAAACTCGTGGCCCCAAGTGAATTCAGAGAGGGGTTTATAAAGGCAAAAACCATAGCCTGCCCACCCAATCGAGCCCAGCAAGGCTTTGTACAGAAGCTAAAAAAGCATAGTTAACAAGAATGTAACAATCTCTGGTTAAGGGAGATAAGGGTCTGGCAATTTCCCTCTAAGACTGATGTTCAGAGACAGTTGACAGTTTATAATCGCTTGGAGCAGCTGGGGGTGCGGAAAACCATAAAGTGGGCTGGAGGCACTGGAAAGTTACAGATTGGGGGTGTAATGGGAGACAGGCTGGAGCCAGCAAGCATTTTTATATAAGCCAATGTGGCAATTAGCTGTTACAGCAAAAATTTTTAGCTTCTTCGGCTGTTACCTTTCCAGCCATATTATGGCAAGTTAGAGCACTCTGTCTTGCAGGAGGCAGGGGAGACTGTCTCCTGTTCTTTGTTCTAATTCTAATTTTAGGATCCTCATCTCACTACCTTGCTCTCAGATATTTTCAACGTATTATAGAATAAAAATTGCAACTAGCTGACCTAGGGGTAACCTCTGTGCATTTAGTAGGTTGAGATTCTGCTGTAAAAGAAAAGTAAAATTAACAATAATTTATGCAGGATAGTTTATTGCTCACTCTCTTTTATGTGGACAAAGGCCAGCTTTGGTTAAACCAGGGCTGGGAGGACTCTGCTATACATTGTCTTGAAGAGTTGTTTACGCTGTTTTGTCCACTCTAGAGTACGGGTGTTGCCCAAATTGGCTTGTACAAGGTAAGTAGCAGAAGGAAGAAACAAAGAAGGAGGAGGCCATATGACAGCTGTCTGCTAAGGTAAGATTAAGAAAGCATCTAAGGTAAGATTAAGAAAGCAGCTACAGATCTGAAGATCCAAGATGGTGGAATGAGAGGAGAACGCCGATAACTGCCTGGGAAGGGCCATGTGAACAGAGGGGAATCCACAGGGGAAACCCTGAGAAGAAACCTCAACTAAGAGAACCACACAACGCAGAACAACACCCAAAGGTTAGAGAAAAAAGGGGAGAGTGGGACAGGAAAAGGAAAGCAGCAGTTCGGGGACAGAGACTCGGAGTGCGACCCGGGGATGGCAAAAACAAAGGGGGATTGGGGGACTATGGTCAAAGTGGAGCTGGATCCAGGGCGGGCTGGAAGCCGAGATCTGGGGAGCGTGGAATCCCCACAAGACTGTGGACAATTTAACATCCGAACTCAAGGGATAGCACACAGAGCCCTAATTAGATCACAGAGCCTAAAGTGGAACAGGGACTGTGGAGCAGGGCGGCGGCACTTCCTGGTGGGCGGGGTAAAAGCAGGGCACCAGCCCACAACAGCTCAGCACCCCTGATTTATGGAGGAGATTGACTGTGAAGGAGCGCCTTCTGAGGACAGGGCTCTTGGAGTGAGGGCTGGGGCTTGAGTGGGTATAGCTGCATTAGACATGCTTAGAGTGAATCTGGCAGTCTCAACAGAGCTGGGAGCATAGAGCAGCTGCCGCCCGAGCTACAGCCTGTGCGCACAGGGCTTTCGGCACCCCACCCACCGGGCTTCCATGGCGCCGCTACCTGCTTGCAAGTGCGCGGGTGGGCTTTCGGCACCCTGCCCACTAAGCCACAGCGCATTGCTGAGTGTGTGCACCTGGGCTTTTGGTGCCCCGCCCACTGAGTGGCCGTGGCGCCACTGCCTGCTCGCCTGGTGTGCTACAGGGCTTTTGGCGCCCTGCTCACCAGGCCGCTGCAGTGCCACTGCCTGCACGTAGGACTGGCTTTTGGCGCCCTGCCCACCAGGCCACTACAGCGATGCTGCCTGCTCGTGAGCACGCACCTGGGCTTTTAGCGTCCTGCCCACCGGGCCTCTGGGGCTTTGCGGACAGCGTGCGCAACTTGGCTGCAGGCTGAGTCTCCACTGTGTCATTGACTGTGTGCGGGACGGTGTGGACGACCAGGACCTCTGCCAAGCCCCAGCCCATCCAAGTGCTGCCCTGCGGGCATGGCTTACAGATACCATTGAAGGAGGGGCAGCCAGGAGGAGGAAAGACCAGAACTACTGCACCCCACCTTTACTGAACCACCAGCCCCCCTGCTGAAAGAGGGATCTGCTATTGTGTCTCAGGCCCGCCCTAGCTCCTACTCACACGCCCCCACCCCTGGCTACATCTTTACTAACCTGCTATCTAACAGCTAAGACAGCAACCTGAAATGCCCCAGGACACAGAACCTGTCTGCTTCCCCCAAACCTCTCCCAAAATCTCCTTCTACCACAACTGAGCCCAAAAGAAAAAATAAAGAGAAGCCCTTCTGATAGGCAACCCCCCAGAGGGTAAGCAGACTCATACATAAAGCAAAAAGAACCACATCAAACAAAATGAACACCTCAGAATCCAAAGCCCCTCCAGAAGATCAGGGGCAGTCTTTTTAGTAAAGGACCTTGCACACTTGGAATCAAATCTAAGTGAAACAGAATTCAGGGCTGCATTAATCAAGACACTCAGAGAGCTCACTCAATGCTGGCTAAGTACCCAAACACAGTTAAATGACCTCAACAAGAAATTTTCTGAGCAAAATGAGTACTTTACCAACAAAATTGAGAAGCTAGAGCAGAACCAAAAGGAACTCCTTGAAATGAAAGGCATCATGGGAGAGCTGAAAAAAGAACTGACCAGCATAGAAAACAGGGCTGACCAGCTAGAGGAAAGGTTGAGTGAAATTGAAGATACAAACATGGAAATGTCACAGAGGGAAGAAGAAAGGGAAAGGAAAATCAAGAGAAATGAAAGAGCCCTACAAGAACTTTCTGACTCCATCAGAGAGAACAATATTAGAATAATAGAGGTACCAGAAGGAAGCGAGATGAAATCTTCTCAGAGTCTACTAAAACAAATAGTGTATGAAAATTTCCCTAACCTGTGGAAGGAATTACAGCCCCAAATCCAAGAGGAAAGCAGAAGCCCTAACTTCCTAGACCATAGCAGATCTTCTCCAAG
>PVKE010009014.1:0-46014 GCA_004027555.1 Craseonycteris thonglongyai | reverse complement strand
AGTTCAGCCATCGCGTTGACGGGGTTATGTCCTTGTACAGGGGAATTTTGAAGGAAAAGAAAAAACAAAGACAACAACTACCCATCACCATGTTTCTCTCCAAGGTAAAGCCCCCGGCTCTCCCGTCAGCGCCTCCAGCAGAAGCGTCTCCGAGGGAGCCTAACGCTTCTACGAGTCACGTGAGAGCCTCTCCTCCGCCCCCCACACAAGCCTCTTCGCCTCTCTCAGAAAGCAACGTTGACTCATGTTTATGACTGTATAAGGTTTTGTCATTAACCTTATTAATTAGCACTGACACGTTTAAGTAAATACATATACTGTTGTCATTTTTGTCTTAAATGAGTAAAGTATGAATACTGTTTACATATTTAAAACATTCTTGTACCCGCATACATGAAAATTCCTAGGGGCAAATCCTACTTCGTGGTTTTTCAGCTTTCGCGGAAGGTTCTGGTCCCCATTAACTGCGAAAAACGAGGGATCACTGTACTCATATTTCTGTATGTAGTCTGAGATTTTACATAAAATGGATTTCTGACTGTAGTCATACTATACTACATAATGTACATTGCTTACTACTATATTATAAATAGCATTAATTAGTTTGACATATTAATAAAGATCTGTGATTACTATCCATAAAACTATGAGAATAAGAAAATAGCTCAGGAACCTATGACACATAAGCACTGACTCAGTGAGTTGTGTACCCTGTGGTTTGTAAGTCTCCACCATACCCACTTAGTGTTCTGCCTCCAAATATCCAGGTAGCATCAGCATGTTAAATACCCATTAGCATTGTTGCCCAGAACCAGCATCCAAATGAAGCACACTCAACACAGTTATAAGGGAAAGCCAATTCTTCTCAGAATCAGTGCTACGTTTATGACCCACATCCTCGGAAGATTAGAAATGTCATTTCCCACCATTTGCTGTAAATGCCTTGAGGTCAGAGACCATGAAGTCTCTTCAAGACAAAATCAGCTCATTGTCTTCGGTCTAGGGAAAACCTGAGAATTTCAGCTGAATTCACTCATTTTCTTTCAATAAGCAGGGATTTCTTTTCAACAGAGGGATAGACTGAAACTCCTTGAAATTGGCATGGATGAGTGCCTATGAATTTGAGGACTGTTCATTGAGATGGACAAAGACGAGCTGAAGCCTTCTTTGTCACGCCTGTTCCCTGGACTTGACACATGCGCAACGTGGCAGACCCAAAACACAGGACAAGAAAGCAAGCTGATGGGCTTCCAGTGGCCACGCGGAATTTGAAAGTCTAAAAACTTAGTCATTGAAAGAATGAACTGCCACTTGCCATGGTCAGAGAATGACGTTTTCATAAATTAATGCTATCAGAAGCTGCTAGAATCTCCACAGTGGTCTTATTTGAAACCAGCAGAAGTCTCAGTAGAGGCCATACTGATTATGCTGGGAGCAAGCCTGAAGACCTCCAATGCCTGTGAGAATTTCCTTTGAGTACACAGTGAGAAAACCCAAATAGATTTGTTTCAGTATACTAAACAGAAACATACCTATGTTTGTAGGTTTACTGCCTCTTCAGGTGCTCTAAAATGCTTCTCTTTTTATGGACTTGGACTCACGTATCACCTTTTTTTTAGTTTTTACCTACATATAATAAAAATCTTAAACTTAGACATTTCAGTTTGATAGAGATTGATTTGGATTGAAAGTGGGTAATGCAATAAATGAGGAAATGGCAACAAGGAAGGGACAGGGAGGCTAAAGGAAAGAGAACTGACTTTCCACTCACTCTGAATATGTATTGACTTCTGAAAAGTTCATGCCGAGGTGAACCTGGAACACAGGAATTGATTGGAAATTATTAAATATTTATTTGGCTTTTCTCATTGGCCATTAGGTCACACATAAAGAATATTCTGAAACCATAATAAGGATTACGATTTTCAATATCTATTAAACATGTCATTATATATTTTTTTGAAAAAGATGGGCAAATGAGGACAACTCCTGTGAGACGTGAGATGAGGCCCATAAATGGGAAATGAGAACAAGGAATTTTAATTTGGCTCTACTTTGTCTAAGTATGTCTTTATCTACCACAACTCATACTATCTCATTTAATTCAATTCCCTCCCCTTGGGACCTCCCCAAGTTAGATCTGAAAGGAAATGGTCAAGTGCAGTTCAGCATCCCTGAATGGAGCTGAGGTTCTCATTGGCAAGAAGGGTTGAGGGAGATCAGGACTTCCCCACCCTTTCCAGAAGCAAACTTACAACTGCTGTCCATTCCCCTGAAATACAAAGCAGTGATGGAACAAGAAGTCGGCGTTCTATTTCCTGACAGTGTAAGGTGGTACTTGAGCAGGGGCTCATGCTCTCTGACCCTGCCCGTGGGGGGTCCCAGCCCTGTCTTGTCTCTGGCCAGGGAGCCCCAGAACGGTTGCCATGGGGCCATGAGCCCTGCTGCAGGCCAGGAACATGCTTCTCACTTTCTTGTGCAGTAATATTTCGTGTACACTGAAACAGGGACGAACAACCTGGCATGATCACCACTGAGCTGTCACCTGATAAATATCATTCAAAAATAAGCAAACGGTAGGTTCCGTAGGACCAGGAGGTGAAGCCCGCTTGCTCTTTGCTGATATTCCCCATGAGCCTGCTCGTCCATTAGCATATATGATGTCTGCCCTACTCTTCATTCCGAGGACTTCACTTACTTCATTTTTCTAAATCTGAAGAGTCTTTTCCCTGAAGTCGTATTTTGGTGGGTAGCTCAGTTCTGACACCCTTTTGTCTCATCCCAAGTCTCGCTTGTAAGGTGGCCGAGAAAAATAAAAACATTTTTTTTTTAAGTCAGACCTGTTAAAACAGTTTTCTTTCCTTTGGACTCTCCCTGAAACCTCTGAATCTCTCAATAACAGGCTATGCTGACTGTCCTGTGCTGAGACATTTAAGGGGATTTTTGGAAAAGATTTGGCTTTTGTTTGCAGTTCATTAATATCTGGAATAAGGGGAGAGCGTGATTTCTAGCCTTTCACACAAAGTGCTGGTGGTTGGGATGGGTCTATGTCATCCCACTCATTGGAGATTTCCAAATTGTGGTGTGTGTCTCAGTAGCAAGTAAATAAGAAGAAGGGATGGCCAATAATTCAGCCTGTACTTGCTACAAACTACCTTGAACAAACAAATGTGTTGTTATTATTACCACATGCTATAAAAAGATAAAGGTATGTGGGGATCATTTCAATTGCATAAATAAAAATGCATATATCAATGCCTTTACGTATATCTCATTCATTGAATAAAATGGAACTAAAACTTAATCAAATGCCTCATGTATCTGGGAGAATGTATGCAGTGATTTTTCCAAAGTATTCACAGCATGAAGTATGATCTCTTTCGCTAGGCCAAAGCTAAAACACTCAGAACCCTCAGGCACATAATTGAGAAGTATGCAAACAGTACTTCCCTGGAAAGGTGAGGGCCAGAAACGGAAATGAGATCTCCTACATACTAGTAGGGTGAGCCTGGAGCACTGTGTTGAGGAAATTTTAAGAAGTGACTCCAGATTCAACCTCAGTAGGTCAGAATAACCAGTGATATTTGCATAGGTACTGGGGTACAGAGGGGAGTGCCTGCCCTCCTGCCACATATTTGTCATCCCTGGCCTCCCATTGCTTATCCACTTTACTATTCAGCCATCTTTCCATCTATGATGAAATGGCTTATTGAACTTCAACTATACAAACTTCTGGGCTATATCCTAGGAAATTAGAATCTATGTTATAGCCTAAATGTACTCAAGAAAATGTATAGCCGAGTATTATATCCATGCTCTAATTTCCTTCCTCATGCATGTGGCTCACGTTTCAGATGCACATTTTTTAGATATTCTCTTTCCATTCCACTATTCCCTTCTGAGGAACACTCTTACTCTTTGCTTCTACACAATCTCATGCAAATGTCTTTCTCTGTTTGTAAATAATCACTAGTCAACTCTTTGACATAGTTTTTATTTATATGTAAAATGGTGACTCAGTTATTGCATTTGACCAATGTTCTCAGGGACTTTTAGATAATTGTCTCCTCCTACTACATATATTTACCACATGTTTGCCTATTTCTAAGTCTACACACACACACACACACACACACACACACACACTCACAGAGAGAGAGAGAGAGAGAGAGAGAGAGAGAGAGAGAGAGAGAGAGAGAGAGAGAGAGAGCTGTCTGGAAAGCATCCAGCCATGTAATATGAAAAATAGAGGCATCTATGGGCATCTATGGCTGGATTCTTTCCAGATAGCCCTTGTATACTCTAGCTGCTTTCTCATCAACTGCTTTTTGGCTAAAGTTCCTCTTTACCTGCTGTCTCAGGTTTCATTGTTGGAATAATTAATCCAATGATACAAGATATGACTTGAAATGTAGAGAAAATTGTCTTTTTCTGCTTAAGAATGCACTTGCTTTTGGACTAGAGAAACACTATAATCAGTTCCCTAAAATCAGACATGTTTTAAAGTACTTAGTCAACTCTATTGTATTTCCTCCCAAACCTTATTTTACTCTAAAATCTACTGATGGGTGGGTTGTGCTATCTTCTTGGTGAATTTCTCTCTAAATCTGGATATTTCCTGTAGATATGATTAAACTAAGTCACTGTTGATCAACATCTGAACTCCAAAGTCCTCTTATTTCCTTAATTTTTGGAAAAATTAGGCCTAGCAAAAATGGATTCAGGAATAAATTCATTTTTGATAAACAAGGGTTTTTGAACATAATAGCTAGAAAAAAGCTACAGATGAGCCCTGGATTGTTTCATTTATTCAACAAGTATTAATGGAAAGCTATCTTGGATCGTATAGAAGGATAGATGAATCAGATATAAACAAAATAAAGCATTACCATGCAACTTGCAGAATAATGGAAAAATTAATGAGCAGAAAAATGTCACATTTAATTTTCAAAATTCTGAAGTAAATGGATAGGGTCAAGGGACAGATAGCAAAGATGTCTGTCACCCAAGAAGATTTTGATGGAAAGAATAATTAAGTTGAGATCTAAAGTATTTTATTTTTAATAAAAAGGCAAGTCACAGTGGGTGAAGACAAAATATGCTCCAATTAGTTAAAAATGAATGTCCAAAATCTCCAAACAAAGTCAGAAACAATTTGACAAGGTCTAAGAATGAAAAGAATGCAGCATGGCTAGAATGTAGTGGACAATTAGGCAACACATGAATCTTCAAAGCAAGCAGGAGCCAGAGATTATTCAAGAATGTGGAGGCCATGATTAGGCCATGATAAAGATTTTGGATTTTATTGGAAGTAGAAAGGAAAACCACTGGAGAGTTTTAAATAGAGGAGCAGCAAGTTCATATCTATGTTTGCAATAAAAGTCACACTGGCAGCTCTGTGTATTCAACCTGGATTTAAAAGGGTCCATATCGATATGACCAAAGCAATTGCTGCATAGGCCAGATTATTATAATACTTTGGACTAATTGATGTCACAGGAGATGCTGAGAAAAATCAAGAGATTTTAAGAAGAAATGAAACACTTGAGATGGATCTAGTATGAGGGGAAGGAATGATAAGGAAGAAGGAAGAATCAAAGAAGACAACTTCCCTAAACAACCAGATGTGTGGCAATATTAGTTGTAGAGATGAGGAAGTCTGGGAGAAAACTAGGTTAATAGAGGAGGGCAGTGTCTTAAGAGTTTCATTTTTGAAAATATTACTTGAAATACCTGTGAGATAGTGAAGAAGATGTCAAGTGAGAACAGACTTATGAGGCTGGAACTCAAGAATATTTGGATTGAGAGTTGTTTGGGAATCACTAGCATAGACAAACAACTTAAGTTCATTGGAGTGAATTACCGGTAAATATTTAGTGAAAACAAAAGAAGGATAATCTTAGTGTTGCAAGTTCAGAGTTTACAACTGTAATGGCCATCAGTACAATGTTCATGTTCCTATAATGCGCTAGGAACTTTACATTAAATACTGTTCACGTTCAAATTTAAATAAACACCATTTGATTGAATGAATGTATATCCTTCACCGGGACAAGTATTTTATCTGTTGGAAATGCGGTAGAACTTCTCCTCCTCCCAGCTGAAGGGTCAGGCATGGGGTATAGGTGTCTGGTTGTTTGAGACAGGCTAGACCATCTCCAGAGCTTTCATCACAGGATTGAAGCTGAGAATTGGGCTCAATGTCCGGTGTAGGAGAGGACAGCACAATCAGAGAGCAGATTGGGCGCTATGAATTTCATAGAAGTGTCCAACAGGGAGTGTTTTCCTGAGGTTCCCACTCCCTACATATTCTAAGTAAAAGTACCGCAAAAGAACCACAGACGAATAGTGGGAGTCACCTGCTGACGAGACTGGCGTCTCAGCCTGAGGAGAATTACAGTTCAGAAGAACTGAGGGAACTCATATTCTCAGCCTCTCCTTCCCTGATGAAAGTCGCCTTGAGTCTCTGGGTGTTTGTGGGTCACTGTTGCAGGGTTAAATCCAAAAGTTCAAGGTTAGCTGACTTTGATGACAGAGAAAAATGACAAGGCTGTCGTGGGAGTGACCTACACTTCCAGAATTTGGACTAAAGTGAGAAGCAAGAAAAGTGACCGGCTTTCTCTTTCTCCAAAGGGTCTTTCCCATGAAGAGCGCCACAGGAAGACCTGCAGGAGGAAGGGCGACCCCCATAGGAAGAAGCTACACCAGAACAAGGGTTGAGGATGGCGTTGTTAGAAAGTGGAGGAATGGTCTGGGCCCAAGGATTAGTGTGGGGTGCTCAAAAATACACAGAGGTGTCTATGAGGAAATGCTTGTGTGCAGGGATCTGTCAGCTGATGACCCAACACCAGAAAACGGCAGCCCCAGCGACCTACGATATTTTTCCTTTTCCTTCAATCCCACTTTCATCTTGTCCCTGTTGCTTCCCCTGAAGAAGGGAAATAGCAGCTGGAGGAGGAGGAGGTGAAGTGTACAAGAGAGGACTCGTCTGTTCGTTGCATCCTCTTGCCCAGTGAAGGCTGGTTAAACCCAAACAGGGGCACGGGCAGTGGTCCTGCTGTGAGATGAGAAGCCGTGGATTGGAAGGGCACTGGAAGCTTCCAATTCCATTGCAATGAACCTTTGATACCTGAAAATGAGGATCATTCATTAATACTCAGAAGTAATTGCAAATTAATGGTTCTTCTTAAGATATTATCCAAGGGAATAGAAAGAAGAGCTGACAGAGAATGGGTTTGCAGAGCAGTGGTAGGAGAAAAATTAAATCACCTGTATTTTGTACCCTTATGAAAATAGAATGTGAATAACTTAGTTCTATTTGGAAATTATTCCCAAACTCCTATTACTGCCTTCAATGATGTGTCCATAACTGGAGAACTCAGGTTGAAACAGAATCATTAGCTTAGGTTACATATGTTTAAGATTAACATGATCCTCCACGTACAAGGCTGATGAAAGAACTATCTAGTTGGCATGAAATCAAACATCCAGAAAATGCTAGAAATATGCAAAGAGATCACTTTCATTTTCTTTTCTATCAGTTTCAACATGGCTTTCTTAAGGTTGAGATCAATACTTAGAATAAGAAATGAAATAAAGTACTAATACACCTTTTTGTGATAACGAAAGTACTCAGATCGTACCATCCATTATGCGAGCCAGTAAGCCACATTTGACTGCTGAGCCCTTGAAATGTGGCTAGTGCAAATGAGGAATGAATTTTTACATTTTCTTTTAACACACAACCTTAAATAGACATCTCTGGCTAGTAGCACAGGTCCAGATTCTTTAAGAAGGAATGCTAGTCTATAAACACATTGTATAAAACAACACTATTTTAGAGCTAACAGACATATTTCCCAGCCATTTCCCCCCTTAAACAGTTGTTTGGACTCTTCTGCGGCTAAGTATCTTGCGTGGCTGCCTTTTGCTCTCAGCTGCATAACTTTCTGCTAATCAATGGTGCTCTTCCTCTCTTATTAATCTGGACAGAGCTTTTATAATATTTGAAGGAGGAGGGTATTTTCCCCACTGTGGAAAGTAACCTAATTAAGACAGATACGTCATGCTGCTTTTGTTTATGTCACAATTTTCCCTGTAGCTAGAATTAAACGATGCTGTCAGAGGGCCATGCTAGTGTTTGATGGCTTTTAATATTTTTGTCCATATCAAAAGACTAAATAAATGCAGTCAATATTCCCAATTCCTAACTCTCTAGTAATTATTCTAATAAAGAGATATTCCATGCTACCAAGCGTCAATACACGCTCTTGATAGCCCTAATAAATCTGCTCCCAGAAAATAAGCCATGTTCAGCTCAGGCCTTAGAGAGAATATTAGCAAACACCAAGCTCAGACTGTGATTAACCAAACTCTTCAGCACATGGGGCTTACAGAATATGGATTTTTAAAACCCAAACACTTAATGAGAACTATCAAGAAATAAGAATCATATCTCCAAAGGGGCTGCGTATTAGATTTGTAGTAGCTGTTTAAGCAAATAACTCATATGGGAATTTAAACTAGCACTGGGTATTCACAAGAACTCATTCTATAAATGTCTATCTCATAAAATAAAAACAACTACAAAATAATAATATCAAGAGTTATTGAGCAGTCCTTGCTGGAGATCCTCACAAGAACCCCATGAGGTAGATACTATTTTATTCCCATTGCACAAATGAAGGAACTGTCCAAGGCCATAAGATACATGCAGTGGGAAGATTACGGTATCTATAAAATCCAGGTATGGCATACTCCAAAACCTATACCTCTTAATAATGACATATTTCAAAATCTGGATATAAAGGCCCACTATACAAAGGCTATCCGCAAAAAATCCAACCATAAATGCCTCTATTTTTTATATTATATGACCGGATACTTTCCAGACAACCCTTGTATATTAAGACAAATCATTAACAACACTTGTCATTAATTGGGCAGTGCCAACCTCCTTCTTCTTTCAGTCTGAATAATTCCATAAATCTGTCTTGGTGAGTTTCAATTAGCTCAGTCTGCTGAATATATAGGTTAAGTTTGACTATTGAATGGCTAGCATTTTTACTTGGCATAATTTTCCTTTAAGATTATCTAAGAAAATGATGAATAAATGCTTTCGATATCCTAGTGACTGAAGAAATATTTTGTGGGGAACCGGAGCGGAGCCTGAACAGAAAATTTTCGGGGGACCTCGAAGGCAAAGCCTCGATTCCCTGGGCCTAACGGGAGGGACTGGCTTGGGCTTTGAAGGCAAGGCCTCAGCCCCCGCTTTCATCTCCTTCAGGGTGGGTAGTTGGGTGACTAGATACAGAAAAATCTGTTTAGCAGCCTCTCATGAAGGCAAGGCAGACAGACACTGATAGATTTAAAGCCCATGATCTACATATCAAAGCCTTTACTGGAAAGGGCTGTTATCTCCTGTAAAGATCTGTTTACACTGCTTTGCTATGCTAATGCCTGTTCCCGGTAATGGTAAACTTTTGCTACTATATAAGATAAGCAATAAAGCTATTCAGTGCTGTCTTACTGATGGCAACCTGCAGGTCATTTGGTCTGTCCTAATTCCCACCGCTTGAACTCTGGGATTCCATTCAGCCAGGCTGGATCCTGGCAACAATATTTGTGTCATCCACACACACACATACACACTATACATACAATATATATTGCTCCAGAAACTCACACTCTATTTGCAGATAATTTGCACAAGAAATGTTAACACAAGGAAGGACCTCAGCAACAAATCACATGAACAGGCCATAGTTTATCATTGTTTAAAAGAGGGAAAAACACCTTGAGTTCAGGAGATCTAAGACAGTTGTATGAAATGATAGGGTGTTACCATTGCCTTGATACAATTTTTACAAACCAGGTAAGTGAGAAAAAACAAAAGGGGCTGTATAAACAAAAGGAATTTACTTCTCACAATTCTGGAGGCTGGGAAATCCAAAGTCAAGGTGCTGGTTTCAGTTCCCCAATGAGGGCTTTCCTCCTGAATGGCAGATGACCACCTTCTGCCCATTTGGCAGAGAGAAAGAGAGCAAGCTTTCTTTGTTCATTTCTTTTATGGGCACTAATCTCATCAAAAAGCCCATCATAAGAGCTTTACCCTCATGGCCTCCTCTGAACCTAGACCTAATTACCTTCCAAAGGCCGCATCTCTAAACATCGCCATGGTAGTTAGGACTTCATCATATGAATTTGCGGGGGGACCATTTAGTCCGTAGAAAGGACATTACAGCCAAACTCTAGAGCAGAAGAGCTCAATGACTCTCTAGTAGGGGAGTGAATAAACCAGCAGAGGAGTCTCTTAGAATAACTAAGGCAAGCATGGAAATACCAGGGCATCCAGATTATGGACAACTGTAAAGTATCAGACTAATCCAATGTGATTATTTAATAAACTTGATCAAAGTTCTCAACTAAAATCTGTTTGGTGAGGTCTTATGTTTTAAGAAAAGTCAAAAAACATATTCAATAATGTGAATGTGACATAAATTCCCTAAACTATATGGTTTATTTATAAGAATGATTCAAAATGGAGAAATGAGTCAAATCAGTATGGCAATAAAATAATTTTAGGAAGTCAACTGGGAATACAGGAATATCTATCTATCTATCTATCTATCTATCTATCTATCTATCTATCTATCTATCTATCTATCATCTACCTATGTATTTTTCTACCTGATATCTGAAGGCTGTCTGGAAAGTATCCAGCCATGAAACCATTCTCATTATATTGACAATGGCTGGATATTTTCTGGACAGCCCTGGTATACACATATGAGTATATACATCATGGGGACTCTATCTCAAGTGAGTACCTAGAAATGTATAATAGCTGCTTTGTATGAAAAGAACGACTTGTTTGGAGGATGGGAGGAAAGGGGGTGATTAACTCAACAGCTGTCATTCAGAGTTGATTTTGAGAAATGCAACAATGGATGTATGAAAGGCAAAAAACAATGCCATTCCAATTTGCTGACATACAGCATTTACAAAAATGTCGGTTTATGGAATTATATTATGCACACATCCTGCGAGGCCCCACATCCACATGTGTGGAATAAAACTATATCACAACTAATGATGTACAACTATGCAGGCTGCTCTGGGCCCTCCCCCTATCTATCTATCTATCTATCTATCTATCTATCATCATCTCTCTCTCCCTCCCCTCTGGACAGATTTTTTTTTTTTTAAGCCCAATGATCACAATTTCATTTCTTCATCTCTTTTCTCTTAATAAAATTTAAGTTGCTAAACAGAGAAGGTAAATGAGGGTGTGAAGAGGAAAACAACTAAATAGGAAAAGAGAGTACTTGGGATCGAGTTGGGTTTAGAGAGAAGGGCATGGATGTCTTCTCATAGTACCTGCATCAACGTCCTTTAGGAAACCCAGTGTGGTTCGTTACAGTGGGTAATTACAAAAATTTAGCAGCTATTCTGACTGAAACAGCAGATTTAATCTGGAAGTTGTAAAAGACAACAATAGATTTACAAATGTGCATGTGAGGAGAGCTGAGTCAACAAAAAAATAAAACACTAGTGCATCATTCATAACACCCAGGAGGTGAGTGAATCTTTTTTATGCATCTAGCTTCCATGGCATATCTTTTATCTCATGGGTCCCTAAAATTCAACATGTCTAAAATTAAGAGCTAATTATCTGTCCTTATATACCATTTTCTCCTGCATTCTCTATATATACAATGGGAAAAAACTCATATTTTTTTGTTCCATAGACTAGTTGGTACATATCTGCAATAAAGTTTTCACCGTCTACTTTTATGGAAATTAAAAATGATATATGCTTTCATAAAACTAAATATATATTTTTTGAAATTCTGAATTATGTCCTTTTGTTGTTGTTTCATGAAATATTGTCAGTTGATTTTGTTTTAGGATCTTGAGTAACAAAATAAATTGTAAAAGAATAACTCTACGGTATTTTCCCTAGTCACTAATGTTTATTTGTACTGTTTAATGAAAGCCCCAAATCCACGAAACAGGATTATTTGCTCTTCTTTTCATTTACACGTTCCAGTAGTCCCAGATTATTCGGTTTCTTGAATGAATAGGGTACATTTTCGTTTCCTGGGTTTTGCGAACAGGCCTGACCAAACCAACTAATTACAACCTTGTTTCAATAGCGTCGCAAACAATTTGCAAAGTGGAGCCAGGTTGGGAATCGCCCCCGTTCTGTCTTTTGATAGCGACCTGTTCCCATGTGAGCCTCCTAACAGGTGCTCAGCTCCATTCTGTTGCATGATTCATAAAGTTTAGGGGTGATGAAAACGCTCCGTTCTAAATGAAGTTACCGCTTTTCAACTTGCCCCACAGCTCTGTCCCAGAACTTACTGAGATTGGCCTGTAAAGAGCGAGGCAACCACTGGTGGCTGCGCTGGGGAGCCCAGTGAGGCCGGCCCAGGCCTGCACGGAAGCGCCCTGGCAGAACCCAGCAGAGGATACACGCGTTTCCGCGCGCTGCCGGGGGCTTAGCAGCAAAAGGCTTCCCCGGGGGCACAGTACGCAAGCCGGGCCGGGAGATCGCAGGCCCAGGGGGCAGCTCCAGCACAGGAGACAAGACACGCCTCAGATCGGGCAAATTCCCGGCCTCCTCTGGCTCTAAGCCAGCAGCCGCCGCCCGCCACCGCCTCTCTTCCTCCTCCGCTGTTGCCCCGGCTGCCCCGCCGGGCCCCCAACTCGCCCGCGTCTGGGCACTGGCCCCTCGGCCCTCAGCCCTGGCAACGCGGTTGGGACGGGACCAATGTGGCGCATGCGTGGTAGCGCCAACCAGCACAGGAGCTGCGGCGGCAGGGACGGCGGTGGGGACCGTCGCGGACAGGGCCGCCCGGGCCGGGCTCGTGGACCTGGCGGCGGCGGCGGTGGCGGCGGCGTGGGCTGGCGAGGCCGCGCGGGCGGCGCCCGGCAGCAACTGGAGGAGCGGTTCGCTGACTTGGCGGCGAGCCACCTGGAGGCCCTCCGCGCGCGAGACGAGCGGGACCGGCAGAACGTGCGGCTGCGCGAGGAGAACACCCGCCTGCGGCTGGAGAACCGGCGGCTGAAGCGCGAGAACCGCTGCCTCTTCCGTCAGGCTTTGCGACTCCCCGGCGAGGGCGGCGACGGGGACCTCGCGGAGGCCAGCACGGACCCGAGGACGCGAGGCGGCGGCCTGGAGGACGAGCCGGGCAGCCCCGCGGCCCTGAGGGCCCGCCTAGAGAAGCTGGAGGCCATGTACCGCCGGGCCCTGCTGCAGCTGCACCTCGAGCAGCGGGGCGCAGTGCGCCCCCCGCGTGGGGACAAGGAGGAGCCACCTGCGCGTGAGCCCGAACCTGGCCTCGCAGCCCCGGACCCGGATCCCCCCGAGCCCTAGCAGTAGCCGGAGGTCGCCGCCAAGGAGGGGCGGGGCCGCGCGCAGGACACGCCCCCTGGGCTCACTGCCCCGCCCCTGTGCCCGAGCGCATGCTCTGGGCTGCACTCCAAATGCGGAAGCTGGACGGCGGTCCCCGGCTGCAGGGCACTTCCGGGAGGCGCCGCTCTTTCCACTGGCGAGGGGGGAGAGACGTGCAGGCGCCTGTGTTGTCTCCGAGCGTCCTGAACACCTGCCTGTTGTCCCTGGTGGTTTCTATGGAGAGAGGCCTAGTAACAGAGGGGCGAGTTTTAAAACAGCAAGAAATGGGTGTCAGGCAACACTTGCCAGTTCCTGAACTGTTTTGGGTGTTGTCGGGACCTGTTGTTATTTTTTCTCTCTTACTTTTTGGTTCTTTGAGGGATGAATAATGCCTTTTGAGTTAGTTGATTTTGTTTTTCATGCTTAAGTCCTCTAAAGCATCCAGCCAATACCTCCTTTGTGGCCAACGTTCTAAATATTTTTTTATAACTTGGTGTTAACTTGGATATCTTATAAAAAACCACCCTTTTCATTAAAAAGGTAATATTTATACCATGTTTGCCCCTAGCTCTAGTCCTTGTACATCTAATATATATGGGTTTGTTTACTGCTCCCCCCCCAAGATTTTTTAAACTATCTGCTTAGAAGTAAACCTTTGAATTGGTCAATAAATATGCATTAAAAATAATTCTTAAAAATCCAATGACTTATTTGAAGTGTGTTAAAGTTTTACATATGTTTCTTTAAGAAATATACATGTGTATATACATTACAAATTTAATATCTGGTTATTCTTTGTAAATAACTCGCTTTATGAAAACTGATCGTTTTAAATCTAAATGGTAGTCTAAACATTTAATTATTTTGATTACATTTTAGACTTGACATTATAGTGCACACAGCTATTTTGCCTATTTTGGACTTATTTTTAAAGAAAATCCTCGTCTATCAAAAGTCCCAAAACAAAATGATATAAGTCTCAGTTGTGACTTCAATGGCAAAAAAAAAAGGTCATTAATTTTAACAAGTACCTGTATTCTAAAACCACTTCAATGCATTTTGTTAATGAATAATACTTTTGCCTATGCTACTTTTTTTTTTTACCAGATAAAGGTTATGTACATAAGAGAAAGTTTAAGTGAAAATACTTCAAGAAAACAAGAAATCATGAGAATAGGTTTTGTTAGAGCAAGGGAAAAAAAAAAAGCAAAAGTTTGTGTTTTATTTGTGGCATATTCCACAAGTTTCATATATACTGGTATACAAAACGAATTGCCGAGGAAAATAGTTTTGTCATTTTTCTAGTCCTGGGGTTTTGAAGACACTTTGTGCATTTTACTTAAAGGTAGTTGATACTTAGTGGTAAATATTAAAGTCTTCCCCTATGACCGAGAAATGTGAGAGAAAAAATCTTCTGAAAATAGGTAGGTATATGAAAAGTATTGCTACCACACTGTATTTCCTTTTCTAATAGTGAAAGAAAGAACATTTTTAGGAGGCAGTACAAATTGAATAGATAAAAAACACCAACCCTACTATTATTTAACTTTGAGTTTAAATTCTCTCTCTAAACCTTAGTTTCTTGTCATTAAGATGAACAGAACATTTACCTTAAAATGATATAAAGTTTTTATTGAGATGCTATATGCAAAATGCCTGCTTCAAAGTAAGAGTTCTATCAATGAGAACTACAAACCAAAATATGAAAGTCGTAAATGCATATTTTACTGATTCATTTCCTTGCCTTCTGTATTTTGCACTTTTATGACTTGGTGAGTATTAACCGAGATAATGTGTATTTTGGGTAAATTGACATTTTTCACTTATATGCAAATAGGGAAGATAAAGCTTTATGTAATAAGGAAAGAATGCAAAAAAAGTTCAAAAATATTGCTGATTGTGGTAAAACTGGAAATATTCAACAACCAAGCAAAATAATTAGTTTACATAGTTTTAAACAATCTTTTGTGTTACTTAAAATCATGTACAATATAAGCGTGGTGAAACCATTTTTTGTAAAGTAATGAGACACACACACACACACACACACACACACACACCAATGAGGACTACTTTTTAGCTAAATTCCTGACAAGTACTAAAAATTCTGAAACGAAAATGCTCCATGAGATAGGGTAAAGTTAATTTTATTTCAACATTGTTGAAGTTACTTTCTGATAAAAAAGTATTATGTAGTAATATAAAAATATTTTGTTATGTTAAAATATATATCTGTTCAAGAAACGGGTAAAGTTGCTTTTAGGAAAGTTTGATCTAGAATCTATTTACAATTTAAAATAAACTATAACTGCCTAATTTTACCTGTTACAGTGACATTTTATTTTCATAATTTTAAATTTGTGCAGTGAAAAGAGGGGTTATAACTTGTAGAAATGAACAATAAAAATATGTCAGTGAGGATTGGCATTCTTTTTTTTAATTAGCATTTCTTATGACTGCTACTCAGAATTGTAGGGAAAAAACGAGTATCAACCCTACTGCTACTTTTTATCTTTTTCTCTATAAAAATTAGGATATAAATCAAAGCAATATGTTAAAATGAGTATTTATATAGATTATAGAACACAACTCTCCTTGTTAAACTTCTTGAACATTATAAATATTTGAAGATTACTTAAAAACATCTTTTCATGCTTAAATACTCTTAGGTTTAGGTTTACCAATTTATGAGTATTGCCACAATGAAACTAATACCTGATTAATAAATTGAATTATCACTATACACTAAATACTTATTCACAGCATGATTTTGATCCTAATGCCAAAATACCATTTTCTGTTTTGCTACAAGGAACAGATTTTTACTGAGAATTTGTCACAAAATCTTCATGAATGAATGACAAAATTTAATAGTATTTTTGTTTAGTATTTGAATTAGCAATTATAAATTCTAAAATTTCTACTATACACTTTCTTTTGTGATATGTATATTATATATCTGATACAGATAGTATTTATGCAATGGAAATATAGACCAAGGAAACATTTAGGTAATACCCACGTCTGACTTTGTAAGGAAGAATCATTCTCAAATTTCAAATTTCAAAGCTTAAACTAAGAGTAACATCTCTCAATAATCAGAATTAAACTACATAGTGTTTATATAAGATTTTGCTGATTATACAACAAATGTACAGAATCTATTTGTCAGCATCATCTTCACATATTTCAGGATAATTTATTAGGAAGCCCTTCACTCATTATTCTAAACTTTCAGACATCTGTTGTGGTTAGACAAAAATTGAGAAAGGACAACAGTGATTTGTTGGAGCTTCATGTATGAATGTTGACCATTCTACTCTAAAAACTTGAGTTATTTAAGGGAGGAACTTAACAATCTATCACATATCTCATACTTAAGACTGATAGAAGTTTTCCTGGATCTTTCATAATTCTAGATCTCACTTTATCTTTGGCTTTATCATTTTAAATATAACACCTCTATTGTATTTTAAACTGAGCGGATCTGCCTTTGGTTATGGCGAAGACCCCCGTTAATAACCAAGAAACCCAACACATAGTAACTATTAAAAACAATGAAGTTTTGGTTAATCTGGTAAAATTCCTGATTCAAGTGCTTCAGTGTGTCAGGAAGTTCTGCTTCACATGGTCATTCAGAGTCTCAGGATCTTTTTATCATGTTCCTCTTCTTGCATTTGGTCAGGTGTCCCCAACCCCTGGGCCATGGACTGGTATTGGTCAGTGGCCTGTTAGGAACCAGGCCACACAGGGGAAAATGAGTGGTGGGCAAGCTAATGAAGAGGCTTCATCTGTATTTACAGCTGCTTCCCATCACTCACATGACCGCCTGAGTTCTGCCTCCTGTCGGATCAGTGTTGGCCTTAGAGTCTCAGGAGCACAGACACTGTGGTGAACAGCACATGCAAGGGATCTAGGTTGTGCACTCACTATGAGAATCTTAATGCCTAATAATCTGAGGTGGGGATACTAGCACTGGAGATCGGCTACAAATACAGACTAACATTATCAGAGGAGTTTGATTACACAGAAACCATAACAGATCAATTGCTTGCAGACTCATATCAAAACCCTATATCAGTGAGTGGTCAGTGACAATATATGGCATCTGGTGCTTGAATCATCCTGAAACCACTACCTGCCTCTCTCTGCCCCCATCCCACACCTCTCCCCAGCTCCCAGGTCCATGGAAAAATTGTCTTTCAACTACACCAGTCCCTGACACCAAAAAAGGCTGGGGACCACTGCACTAGGTCATTGTTTCATCTGCATGGTAGAAACACATTACTTCCAGGTCCCAGTTTCAGCATTTGGAAAAGGAAAAGTGAGGCCTGGTCAGATCTGAAAATGACATAAATTTTCCTGGTCACATTCCATTGGCAAAAGTTTATCACATGGCCCATGTAACTTCAAAAGAGGCTGAGAAACGTAATCAAGCTGTAGAGGGTTTTGCCCAGCTGTAGTTTCATGATGATGGAATAATGGGATGACTCCTAGTGGAAGATGGCACCTACTTTAATTTTTAAAAGAGTTTATTTATCCTTTTTAGCAGGGGTGTCAAACTGGCGGCCCAAAGGCCGCATGAGGCCCCCTAGGTAAATTTTGTGGCCTACGATGCTCTGAAATAAAATGAAAATAGAAAAAATGGTTATGAAGAAAATAGCGCTTAGGGGAGATCGAGGCAATACCGTACACACAATTCCCTCGTTCACCCTTTTAACTACTGAAGACGAGTATACATGTGGCCCAGTGCCTTTCCTGGGGGCCTGTGGGCGTGTATAAACGCGCTGACTCAGTTCTGGTGATGTTTGTAAATGTAATGTGGCCCGCGTGAATCTTGCCTGTTGCACCAAATGGCCCGTGTTTTCATTGAGTTTGACACCCCTGCTCTAAGATAAGAACAGTATCTCATTCACCTTACATCACCAATAAATGCCTAGAATATTATAGGTAATAAATGATTACTTTTGATGAAAAAAAAGTGAAGATTCTCAAATGAATGGAAAACAAATTACTGTACTTTTTCTCCTTCCAAAAATGTATTTTGAAAGGAAAAATATGTTTTCCTAGAGATGTATTTAATTGTTTGGCAATAATTTGCGGTCCTTCAAAAATAGGACTAATTATCATCATGTAGGCAGGGAAGCTTAGGTAGCAATTTGTAATTTTTAGCAGCCTTTTACTTACATTTTAAAGTTGCTACAGCAGGAGGTAAAGTACTGTACAAAATCATGTTTATTTGAAAAGAAATATTTAAAAGGCTATATTATGGAGTCACTAAAGGAGAGTTCAGGGGAAATAAATGTGTCCATTGTCTGTTATTTAAATTTCTCATGTATTCCATCTAATGGCAATTTAGATTTTGGTATCCCTCATACTCCTTAAATGTACTTGTGACTTAAGTGAATTGATATTTGATATTCACTTATAGATATAGTCTAATAGATTGGGCAATAAGATAGGCACTAGTCAAATATGCCTGTTGTGTATGTGAGCTGGTTAAACTGAGGTGTGCTGTAAGAGCTATTTGCATGCTGAATTTAAAATACTTAGAAAAAAATAAATATCATACTAATAATGTTTATATCAATTACATGTTAAAATTATAACATTTTTATATACTGTATATTTTAAATAAAATATTCTAATATTAATTTTATCTGCATCTTTTTGTAATGTGGCTATATGAAAATAAAAGTATACATGTGACTTGGCTTATATTTCTGTTGAACAGCGCTGTCTAATAAGTATACAAAATACATTGGAATTCTTTTTTTCCCCTTTAGAACACCATTTTCTATTACTGGAACATTGGATTACAATGATTTTTATGAACCAGATCTCACAGTGTAGATTTGTATTCAGTTTCTCATCTCCTAAAACCATGAGCTCTATTCTGAGAGAGCTGTGGGTAGGCAACTCAACACTGTCCTACTGTTGATTTTATATAGCCCTGTTACTTACTTGCAAAAAGGTTTTTCTAAAGCTTTCTATAAGATATATTTAAACACAGAAGTTGCAAATAAAGTCACATAGAAACAAAACAAGATACAGAATAAGTGTCATTCTTAGATAAACTGTTTACTGTCATTGATTGGTCATTCAATTCAAACTTTCAAGAGGAATACATAACCAATGTCTTCTTAGCCTTATGGTAGAACAAGATAAAAATTTGGAATTATCCATTATTAAAACTGGACTTGGGGGACAGGGATAGCTCAGCAGTTGAGCACTTGTCTTGCAATTGCAAGGTCCAGGGTTCTATTCCCAGCCCTGGCCCATGCAAACCCCATGTGCTGAACTGTGGTGCAACTAATAACCACCAGGATGGCTCGTTGGTGAAGGTTCTTGTCTCCTATGCGGGAGGCCCCCAATTCAGCCCTCCCACCCCCTACAGCCCCTCATCCACCTTTGTGGAATAAAACCATTTCACAACAATGACACAATCATGGAGACTGCTCTGGGCCCTCCCCCTTCTCTTCTCTCTCTCTCACACACACCTTCTCTCAAAACAATAAAAATAATCTTTAAAAATACTGGACTTCTTATAAGTTATCCTATAAATAAATCTCTGCACAGCAAAAGAATAAAAAAAATTTTTTTATTAAAAAGGTGTAGAAATCCCTGTGAGGTGCAGAAAATCAGAACACGTTAAGAATCTAGTGCTACTATATCTAGTTATCTTACTGATGACCCTAATTACAGGGTCTTAGTTATACATTTGCATCTTTGTTCTGAGCTAATGGTGGCACCAAGAGCAGCAGTGTGAGCCCTCTTCATCAAATTCCATAGAGAGTTGGAAAAATCAGTGGCGGAAACCTTCAACAATACTGTGATCAAAAAATAAAGTACAAGAACGGGCTTAATAAAAAATATAACTGGAGGTCAATGAAAAAGTTGTTCAGTACAACTAGCAAAAAGTTTTTTTAGCCATTTTAAAGAAAACTTGAAGAATCTACTAAAATGAATCACCTATGAGAAATTTAAAAGTTTGTATATTGGTTTTAGTTAAGTCTGAAAGAGATAAATTTAAAGTGAGCAGAGGGAAGTAAGGAGAACCTGGTAGAAACGATGCAGGAGACATAGCTGAGAGCCAGAGATCCTTGTAAACTCTGGAATGAAGTTTGAATTTTGCTCTAAAAGTGATGTTTAGCCATTGATTTAGGGCACTGGAAACAGAGAAAATCATTTTATATTCTCAACATCAGTCTGATTGCTCTGGGGTCCAAGAGAGAACTCAAGGTAATGCCTTTTTGGATATAGATGTGAAATTGTGTTATAAATATTTGGATAGACATTTGAAAGATCAGGGAATAGATCAGGGCTAGATATGTAACTTTAGGCATCAAGACAGGATAAGGAAAAGATATCTTCTGGAAGTAAATAGACATGAAAAAGACAAGGGGACTTCCACTTCTAAACCTTTTGTTTCCATGAGAGGTGCTGAGGCCTGAAAAGACAGCTTAGAAGGAGCAACTTCTGGGATAGAACAAATCCAAGATGTATCATGGATGCCAAGAGTCTTCGACTGGGGGGCAGGGAGAGGGGATTAATTACCAAGTGTACCTAATACTATAGACAGGCAGAGTAAGAAGAGAACACATACGGTAAGCAGCCACGAGATGCGGCCTTTCTGAGGCTATTGTTGACATGTACAAGGGTGGTTTCAGAGGCTCAGGTTAAAAGAAAGAGTTGTCGGGGATGCCGAGATGGTTCAGTGGGTTAAGTGCTCACTTTGCAGCCCCAGAGTTGGAGGATTAAATCCTGGCCCCAGCCTATGAGGACCCATATGCTGAACTGGGGTGTGACCCCTCAGTTCGCTTTTTGCCAGGGTGGGATTCCCATGTGGGAGGCTCCTTGTTCAGCCCCCAACTCTCAGGAGTGTGCTTCCCATGCGGGAGGCCCCCCACCTGCTCTGGTCCTGTGTGTGTGTGTGTGTGGGGGGGGCACCCACCTGTGTGAAATGAAACCATGTTGAAAACTGATGATGTACAACTATGGAGACAGTCTCCTCTGTCACACACACTCTCTCTCTCTCTCTCCTCTCTGTCAAAAACAATAAAATATATCCTAAAAAAAAAAAAAAGAAGATTTGGAAGGCGTTAGTAGCTGCACAATTATTAACAACGTTTTCAAGACTTTGAGGTTTAAAGGAACAACAACAACATGAAATAATAACTGAGCAGAGACAAGATTAAGAGGAACCAGTTTTGTCTTGTCTTGTCTTGTTTTCATTAAAACTACAAGAATTATATCATACAAAGGGGAAAGATGAATTTTCCTGGAGGAAGAGCAGTGACTAGAAGAGTAAAGTTCATCAAAATAGGAGGTGGGGACAAGAGGACAGAAACCAGAGCATAGAGAAGACTGGCCTTAGGAGATTAGGGACACTTCATTCTTTGTCATAAGAGAGAAAGCAAATAGTACATGACGAGATACAGGGGTGGGGGGTGGGGTGGGGGGCATTTATTAGAAAGACTCTGAAGGCATTCCTTTCTTCTTTTTCCTGTTTTGCCAAAGTGTGAAGCAAGGTCATCACCTGAGATAGAAAGAAGAGGTTTGTCTTATTATAAAAGTAATAAAGAACTTGACTCTAATAAAGAGTTGCTGTCTGAACCTGTTTTCAAGTTTGTATACTACATTTTCCTTCCAAGTAAACCCACTACTGTCTACATGATTCCAAATGATTGGAGGGTTATTTACAAACCCCATGATTGATCGTTCTATGTCACGTTTTTTTTTTAGTGTGAGGTTCATGAGTGGGTTATGGAGGCCAGAATATATGCCAAACTGTTACTTCACTCACATTTTCTCTCTTTCTTTCCTTCCTTCTTTCCTTCCTTCCTTCCTTCCTTCCTTCCTTCCTTCCTTCCTTCCTTCTTTCTTTCCTTTCTTTCTTTCTTTTTTACTTGGTATTCAGCAAAACTCTGGAGAATAACCAAGAGATTATCCACACAAAGTCAGGCTGATGTTGAAAATAACTTAACATTTATGTTGCCCTGAAATTATGTTTATGTAGAAATTAAAAATAGATTGTACTCCTTCCTGTTCCCAGACATAAAAGATATAAAAACATGGGAAAGCCGGGATGGCTCAGTGGGTTAAGCACTCACTTTGCAGCGCCGTAGACCAAGGATTGAATCCTGGCCCTGGACCTTGTGGACCCATATGCTGAATTGGGGAGTTCCCCCATTTTGGTTCTTACCAGGCTGAGACCCCAGCCCAGTTCCTTCCCTGTGCAACCCCGCCCACCTGTGAAATGAAACTATGTGGAAAAACCAATGACATACAACTATGGAGACTGTTCTGGGCCCTCCCCCTTCTCTCTGTCTCTGTATCACTCTCTCTCTGTGTCAAAAACAATAAAAATAAATCTTAAAAAAAAAACCAGTATAAAAACATGTCACGACTAGATCATGCCAGATAAATGCATCTATTGTGTTTTCTTGGAGCTACAGAAATTCTGATATCAAAAGGCACACATGAAGATTGACATTTGAATTGTGATTATATTATTGCAATTTATTTTTAAGTTAGTCCTACTTTGATGTGAAATTTCAGGTGAATTATAACCTATGCACTAAGTGCTCATTGTCTACCTATTTGGAAATTAATCTTGGGGCACTAATGAATCTTTGAAGATCGGTGGATATGAGGAAATGCTACAAGCACTACTTTAACAACACACAATAGCTCGATTTTTTTATCTTTTGGCAATAACTCATATTGTTTGATGGGTTAATTGGTCTTATGAATCCATTCTTTATCATGCTTGGAACAATCCTGTTGTAACTTTGTTCTCTTTTATTGTTGCAAGCTTCCTTAAAAGATGTATCTATATGAAACTTTTAGTATATCTAGTTTGGAGACGAATGAGACAATTGATTCCTGAAAATCAGTGGGGACTTCTAGGTATAATGTTATAAATCTTGAGCTCTGGAGTCAGGGAGTCCTGAATCCCAGTTCTCTGATCTCCATTGGGTTGTTGAATAGCCTTTACCTTCACCTTTCATAAACTGAATTTTCTTATATGTAAAACGGGGAAAATACCTCCAAAGTTGTTGTAAGAATAAATTGAGAAGAGGCATATTTAACATTTCTGCGAAGTGTTAAATACGTGTGTGCAATAACAGTCACCGTGGAAAGTAGCATATGTGAAAATTTTTTCAAAGAGGGGGTGATTTCCAGATATTAATTTCTTCACCCCCCTAGTTGAACAGTTTATTTTTCATTATTAAAATGTAAATGTATTGCAGGTAGATGCAAGTTACATTTTATTCCTAATAGTTGACACATAAATAAATGCACATATTTAATAAATATGCAAGTTATGAACCATAATAATTAAATTGATACCTATGGTCCCTCCCAGTCATGTTCTGCATTTCTCTGGGAAGCAGTAACTGGTCTGACTGTATTTTTTTAACTATACATTTATATTTATATGAGTGGAATCTTTTGTGTGAAGCTCTTTTGGGTCACTTTTTTCATATAAATTTCAGGTTTAACTTGTCAAGTTCTGAAAAACGGTATTAGAATTTTGATTGATAGTACAAAGAATCTATAATTAAATTTGGAAGTCTTCCATGAGAATGGCATATTTCTCCAATTATTTGAATCTCCTTTAATAAACATTTTTTTAATTCAAATTTTTTTCTATAAACCTTTACATAAATTTTGTTAAAATTTTTCTAAATACTTTATATTTGACAGCTATTATAAATAATTATGATGAAAATGATGATGATGAGGATGACAATGATGGTTGTATTCTTTAACTGTTTCCTCATGGTGTACAGAATTTAATTTTATTGTAGTATATTGGACATATACTCAGGTACATTGTTATACTCTCTTTTTTGTATAACAATTTAATAGATTCTTTTGAGGTTTTATGTAATAATTTATAAATTATGAATAATTATTAAAAATAATGGTTTTATATTATTCACTATTCTAATACTTTTAGTTCTTTTCTCTGTCTTCAGTGTGCTACAACTTGTGCCAAATTAAATTGAATAGAAGTAATGATAATGTACATTTTTTATCAGGGTCTTGCTTTTAAAAGGTCTGCATTTAGGAAAATACACTTTTTGTTGTTGTTGTTCTTTCCCCGCCTCTATTTTATATTTTGTGAAGAGTTTAATATTGACTTGATACTGAATACTATTGTTTTTCCATGAAGATTGAGATGGTCATGTAGCATGCTCTTTTGATTTGCTCAGAAGCTAACAACGTATAAATGTTAAAGCGTTCTTATATTACTGGATTAACTTGGCTTGGTCACAGTATGATCATTTCTACGCCATGCTGAATTTAGCTCTTTAAAATATTGTTCGTGACTTTTGCAACTTTTCTGATGAGTGAGATAGCATGTTGTCTTCTATTAATTAAACAGAATTTATCATTACACACTGATAAGCAACTTACGTTGCTTTCTCTTTTTCACATTCTTTTCATGCTCTAGTCAAGATACTCTCCTGATTTCAACCAGGTAACATTTACCAGCGCTTCAGTGTACCCGAAGAGCTTCCTCCATTTCACCAACATCACATATAATGAATTTAGATCTGCCCTCCCTACAAATAATGGCATTTTGTGGGAAATGAAGAAACCTAAAATACACAAAGGCAAAGTTGTTTTTATTTGGGGAATTCTAACAAATGATTTATGACACATGATGTGGAGGGGCTCCAAAGAGAAACACAATTTAACTCCTTATTCAGGCTAAAAATACGCATGTTTTGATCCGGTTATGTATCAGTCTAAAAAATAAACAAGCAAGCAACACTTCTTCCCTAGTTTATAGTAGAGTAGGCAGTATGTATGTCTCTTTTGTGGTGTCTTACTTTTGTTCTGGTTTCTGAGGCAAACTAAATAGTAAAGATACAGCCTGGTGTTTCATATCATGGCTGTATCCTATTACACCTTTTTTTTTTTTTTTAAGAATCTAATTTATTGTTTGAGAGAAGGTGAAAGAGAGAGAGAAGGGAGGAAGGCCCAGAACAGTCTCTGTAGTTGTACCTCATTAGCTGTGACATAGTTTCATTCCACACGGTTGGATGTGGGGCCTCATGGGGCGGGAACTGAACTGGGGCCTCCTGCATGGAAGGCGAGAATCTTCACTGCCACCCTGGTAGTTACCAGTTGTGCCACAGTTCAGCACATGGGTTTGCAAGGACCAGTGCCCAGTGTTCAATACACGGATCTCATGGTTACAAGGCAAGCACTCAACCTATTGAGCTATCCCAGCATCACAATTTTTATGTTTGCCCCTTCTTTCCTTTCCCCCATGTTTAATACTCCTCTGCATTATTTGCTTTTCACTAAGAAAATTTGAGAAATAACAAAATTAAGCTGTCTATATAATAACAAATTAAAAAATATAAATTTTCTTATTTATCAATCATGTATTCTATAGTAGTATTGACAATGAAGGAGGTCATATATCTTTTTGAAAAAAATTTGCCTTATAATTAATGGTCATAAAAATATTATTTTAGTATTATATAGGTATAGACAACATACAGATATTAACATTAATTTTAGTAGGCTTTATTAACTATTATCAGTTTTAGTTGACATCTAGTACAAATGAAGATGCTGAACTCCATTTCTCCTTTTATAATTCAAAGGCAGATTTTCTCAAATAATGTTCTGGTTTATATCCCAGAAAATTACTCTGACTTTCAGTACTTTGGTGGCATTTCAGCAGCATTGCTAAGTACATGTTTATGCCATTGTATGTTTGTTTGTTTTGTTTCCATGTGCAATTTTTTTTTTGTCTCTGTCAAAACCATTATAAATTGAAGATAAAACCTTGCCTTCTCTTTATTTTTCAAACTCCTTCCAAAAAAAAGTTATACAAGTGGTTTGTCTCAGGGATTGTAAAGTGTGAACTCATAAACTTATCTGTCAGATTAATTTACTTATTATGGAAGTTGAATCTGGTCATCAGTCAAATCTAATTACTTCTGCAATGTACCAGGTACCAAGTTAGGTATTAGGAGGATTGCTACTAAAACCATTCACGAGCTACTAGTAATGTATTTTTGTAATGCACATGTATTAGTTTCTCGTTGCTGCTATAACAAATGTTCAGAGTTGGCAGCTTGAAATGAGACATTTATTATCGGAGAGTTCTGGGTGAGACAAGTACAAAACACCTCAATGGGTGAAAATCAAGGTGTTGGCAGGGATGTGTGTCTTTGGGAGGCTCCTGGTAAGAGTCTATTTTCTTGACTTTTCTAATATTTTAGAGGCAGCCCGATTCCTTGATTCAGGGTGCCAGTCTACCTTCAAGCCAGCAAGAACTCAGCAGCCCATGGAGTCTTTCTTACACTGTATCAATCTAATACTAAGTCTCTGGCTTTCATTTTTCACCTATAAGGACCTTGATGCTTACATTGGGCCAAGTTAATCTCCTTATCTGTTATCCAGGATTATCTCTTTATTTTAAGGTCATTTTATTAGTAATCCTATTTCCAACCGCAATTTAACACCCACCTTCTCCCTTGCCATGTAGCATAGCATATTCATGGGTTCTAGAGATTAGAATGTGCACATCTTAGACAGAAGGGTGGGGCGGGTATTCTTTCTACCCATACTCAGCAAGTTCTTACACTGCAAATAGTTCTAGACCTCTAAAGTAAAGAACTGAAAGTAGCATCTGTAACATTTGAGTCTAAAACAGCTTATTTCATTATTCATTACATACAAGCACTGCAAAACTTTGTTTTTGGTTGATTTATTTGGACAGTTATTCTTAGTTCTCTTGTTAATTTTGCCCACATTAAAATAATATAGATTTAAGCTCTTAATCAAATGAGTCCCAGATTTAGACTTGCATTAATTTTAGAAACAAAGGACAGAGAAGGATACTTATAAATTTTAATTAAGTAGGTTCTAAAATAAAGTGAATACAATTTCAGAACCTAATGACTCAGCTTCCATGGAAGACATATTAAAGACTACAGCATGACTTGACACTACCATGTTTTCTTTAATTCTTTCTGACCTTATTTATTTAACCTTTCAAGGTCAAAAAAGTGTTAGGTATTGCATGTGCATGTGTGAATTTTTAACTTAAGTTTCCCTGACTCCTGCTCTGTCAGAAAGAACCTTCTGACCTTAACAGCTTAAACTGATTTCGTTAGGTCAACAGATTGGATGGTGATTGCTTCAAGTGTAAACAAAAGCCATTTTTTTGTTTTTTGGTCTTTCAAACTATATTTAAAATTCACTTACAAGGTAGAAATACAATTTAGACTGAATATCATGCAAAAATTAACACATATTCATGTTGTGATAATTTTCACTGATTGCAGTGTGAGCACCTCAGAGACCTAGGAGTCCCTTCCTGTTGCTTATCTTTAAGATCTCAGGGTATGTTTTTGCTAACTCATTGGTTTGGAGAACATATTTCATGAGGCCTGAATGTTTAAAGGCATAGGCCAATGAATTTTAGTGGGACATGCAGTCTTTATTTTATATGCTGGGCATCCATTTGGAGCAGGAGTAACTATAGTAAAAGGTTCTTTTAATTCTTAAGCACGTAAGGGTACTTTGGAGCAAGAGAAGTTTGCATTCTCCCAAGGCTAGAATTGGTGCCATTCTGTTTTGATGCTAAACTAACATTCGTGTTTTACAGTTCATCCTATATCATGACATTTAAATCACCCTCTTTAAAGTCAAATTTCATGACTAGCTATTGCACCCCAAGTATCTGTTACTATATAGATTTTGTATCTTTTTACTGAGAAATAACTTCATATCTCTGTTATGGAGGGGATATGTTTGGTCACCAAATGAAACCTCCCATTTTACATGTCAAACCAACCCAAACTTTGCAAAGAGGTAAAAAATAAAATAAAATAAAATTCAGGATTGCTTTACATTTATATTGTGAGTTGATTACATTCATATAATTACATTCATGGGTTTTAAATTTTTTACCAGTTATCTTTCATTTTGTTTTACTTAAAATTTGCTTTCTTTGGTTATTGAGGACTTGTCATTCTAAATTATAAAGATTAAAAGAGATAACATGTTTACCTATCTAATATAAGTGCCTTGTTAATAACAGATACGCAAATAAGCCTTCTTTTAATTGATATATGTTTTGTTTTGTATTTTCCTTCTCTCTTCTCTTTGTAGTTACTAAGTTGGTAGATCTAGTTTACCTTTTAAGGTTTCATTGTGCTGCTCTTTGCTTAGAACTTATGGTTGTATAGGGTGAAAGTTGGTTGTTGATATTTAATGTGATAAAATAAGGGTTAAAAGTGGTTTGAGGTTTTAAATATACAAGACCCCAGAAAAGTAAGGATAATTAGAGATACCCAAATTCTTATAGGCCAATGAGATAAATCTTTAGGATGGCAACTCTAGGATAAATCCATTAAACCACGAGAAATACAATCATTTCTTAAATTATGTTAATGGCTTGTTTAGTAGCATTGGCCTACTTAGCAGTTAATATTTCCATATAGTTGTTGGCTTTTCTCTGGAGAATTAGAATTTTCTTCCCATTAATTTCCATCCATCTCATAAAACACTCCTGTTCCAGAAATATAATACTGTTAGGTGAAAAATCTTTTACTAACACAGGCTCAAAGAGGGTATTGGAGAGAGAGAGAAAAAAGTTATTAGGAGACATGCATTTTCCTCCATTTTATACCTGAATTAGCATAACTGTAGACATTGTTAAAGAGGGAAATTTTAGAAGAAATCCTATCACTTCAGGAGTATAAGTAAAGAATTATTCAAATTTAAGACAGGTCCTCAAACCCTGGTTGAAAGCTTACAAGCATACATTATTTATTACTTATATGTTATAAAGTTTAAACTTCTTAAGTTCAGGGAACATTTTATTATTATATATTTTCAAACACATCAGGGTATTTTTTTTATCCTCTAGAAAATTAGTAATATGATTTTTAAGTATTAAGGTACCCTTTTCAACAAAAACCATCTGGAAATTTTTTGAAAATGAAAGATCTATGAACAAAGAAATGTAAGCACTATAATAATGGATATGATAGTGATGATGATAATGATGATGATGATGATGATGATGATGATAGTGATGATGGTAACTATGAAAAAGATGATGATAATAAAGGTAGAGGTGAAGCACAATTGAACAGAATAGTATATTATATACCAAGTAGACTGTTATATGTACAGATAATAAAAGAGGAATTAGTACATAAAAGAATTTATCAGTAACTGGTATTTGGTTCTTTGGTAGACAATCAGATAAGGAATCTGTCATTTTTATCTCCAGTGTACTAATAGTTAAAGATAAAATATTATGGGGAAGCCGGGATGGCTCAGTGAGTTAAGCACTCACTTTGCAGCGCCGGGGACCGAAGATCGAATCCCGGCCCCGGCCCGTGCGGAACCATATACTGAACTGGGAGCTCCCCCAGTTCAGTTCTCTCTCTGTATCTTTCTCTCTCTCCTCTCTCTGTCAAAAATAAATAAATAAAAATATTAAAAAAAAAAGATAAAATATTAAACAGAAATAGCCCAAAAGCACTTTGTTTGATGGGGTGTAAAGAAAAGAGGGAGCTTCTGCTTGAGAAACGGAATCTGAAATACTAAAATAAAGTATCAAACAAGAGGCTTTTGCAGAGGAAGAACTATAATTTTTAATCAATAACTAAATGTGACAATACGGAAAAAAAGAAATCAAGTTGATTCAAAGCTCTTATCTTGAAAGTCTAGGGCAATGTTCATTGCAGCACCATTCACAGTGGCCAAGTCATAAAGATAACCAAAGTGTCCTTTGATAGATGACTGGACAAAGAAACTGTGGTACATTTATACAATGGAATACTACTCAGCGATAAGAAAAGATGAAATACAGCCATTTGTGACAAAATAAATGGATCTTGAGATCATCATGCTAAGCGAAATAAGCCAGACAAAGAAAAATCAAGAACCATATGACTTCATTCATATGCGGAATACAAAGCTGAAAGCAACAAAGAAACAAAAATGTATGGACACAATTAATGGTTTAGTGGTTACCTGAGAAGAAGGAGGGAGGGAAGTGGAAGAGGGGGAAGGGGAAGCCAAATATATGGTGATTGAAAGAGAACTGACTCTGAGTAATGAATACATAATGTAAAACATACACAATATCATACCAAATTATACACTGGGAACCTATGTAATTTTTACTAAACAATGCCACCCCAATACATTTAACAATTAAAAAAAAAAAGAAAGAAAGAAAGAAAGAAAAGAAAGAAAGACTAGGGTGGTTGCCATAAATAGAAATTTAAAACTCAAAAGGCCATTTTAGTAAAAAGCAAATAGCCATAATATAGTCTTGTTTTGTGGGACTTTAAGGAAGTTTCTTCTATTTAGAAGGTAAAATTAGACATTTACATAAGATGCATCAAACCTGAGCTTCTAGAAAGGAGTAATGGGATGGAAGAGGGTGACCAAGTGGCACTTAAACATTAGAAGAGGCAGCAGGAAGCATAAAACTCTCATTGGGGAGAGGTCTGCCTAAGGTATAAATCCAGGTAGAGATATCAAAGGGCCTGGGGTAGGAGGGAAGTAAAAATGCAGACTTAGAGTTTGGGAGACGGCTCAGAGTTGGAAATGCAGGATTCCTAGCAATCTGAGAAGCGAGAAGAATTGAAACTTCAGGATAGAACACAACACATTATAGGCAGAATGACAAGGAGTAAGACCAGGGCTCAGAGGCTTAGGAATGACCTGCATTGAAGTATTGAGAGGAGCAGGGCAAGTCAGTAGAGGAAACAGAAAGAGGAATCAGAGTGGTGGTAGACACCCTACAAGAGTGTTCTCAGAAGTAAAATCATGAGCAGAGAACAGATTTAAGGGCGGTCAACATGAAATGTGTAATGATGCAGAAAGACAGAGTAATGTTTTGGATTTGTTTGTTTATTTTTTTAATTAAACCTTTTCTATATTTTTACTCCATAATCCAATTCTAGTCTTGTATCTAAATGAAATTTGAAAAATTCTATTTTACAACTGCATTAAATATAAAATTATAGTCTGTCATCACATTAAAACAGGGGTCTCCCATGGGCCGAGGCCCTCTCATCTGGCCTGTGGAGACCTTTTTATCTGGATAAAATAATATTAAATAAATAATTAAAAACAACATCTATGTTTTGATTCTTTTTTATTTGGACTTCGAGTGTGTAGTCAGCCCCCAAACTGCTGTTTGATAGTTAATGCAGCCCGCAGGCTGAAAAGTTTGGAGACCCCTGCAAAGCATTCCTCATAATTTATTTCCAGTGCTCAGTTGCTTAATAACTAAAATCATTTTAATGTGTCTCTTAATTACCTCCTTCAAATACACATGGTCTAAAATGGGTGTCCAACCTTTTGGCTTCCCTTGGTCACATTGGAAGAAGAATTGTCTTGGCCATATATAAAATATGCTAACACTAACAATAGCTGATGAGCTAAAAAAAGGTCTCAAAAAAAAATTTCATAATGATTTAAGAAAGTTTACAAATTTGTGTTGGGCCACATTGAAAGCCATCCTGGACAAGTCTGGGCTAAAACCTGTCTGGGTCAAAGAAGGCTGACCCTCATAGTCACCCATGTAGACTCTGCCAAACGATTTCAAGTTCAGTGTAAATTAATGTTTTCCAAAATCCAAAATTAACATTATGGAAACACTGCTCATCCTTTCCCACTGAGCCAATCGGGGGCAAAGTTCTTCATTGAAATTCCTCTTCTACCTATTTGCTGTGGGACTGTTTCAGCTTCTGTAGCCACTCAAAGGCTTCAGAAATGGTACATTCTCTGTGTACCTTATTATCTATCTCCAGTACGGATATTAACAGTGCCACTGGCTTTCACTTTCTCACCACAACTAGGATGAAATTACTATATTATGCTATCTGCATTTCTGGTCTTATTTCATGTGCATCGCAGATCCATATTGACATCCAGTGTGAATTTAGCATCATCAATCGTTGCTGGACTTTCTGGGCATATTCATCACATGGTCCCAATGAACTACCATTATCTGGTGAGGGGACAGCCAAGAAGAGCCATTTGCTCCCCTAGTTTTTAGTGAGGATAGCAATCATTCTTTCCACTGACCCCAAGATGGCTTTGTGTATAATCATTACTCTTTTCTTATCATAACCATCATGGCTTACAGAAGTACAATGAAATCTGATGGACAACTGAAAACCGAAGAGAAGATAGACCCAAAAAGTGACAGTTTAGAGGAGATCAAAGTAGAGGCCGATTATCAAGTAATGGTTTTGACTGAATGAATGTGGTTAAATTGGGAGTAGATGGTAGTAGCTGTGTACACATATTGGCCTCTATTGACTGGTAAAGTTATCGTCTGTCAATATATTTCCATTTATTTGTATATTTTTGCCCATGCCATTTGTGGTTATTTCAGAAAGAGTAATCCAGAGCATATGTGCTCCTTTTTATATTCATGTATCTTTGTAATAGTTTCTCAAGTGCCTTGTACATGATTTTATGTTCTCTTGTAACCACAGTTTTCTTTGCACAAAAGATTTGCTAACAAGAGCTCTGATTTCTCAAGTGAACCCAAACATTTCTAATTAAATGTGTGTTTAGTATCTTTCAGAGAAAAAATGTCTAATGCTTCCATTAACATTCATAAGCAGTACATGTCTACAATAATAACAATAGAGTTTGGTGACTTTTAATCTTTGGATAGAAAACTCCTTTTGATAATTGACTAAGAAAGTCTGGTAGGAAATGCTAGTGCTTTAATTTCTACAATACTGTTTTTGATTAATTGTTCAACTTAAAGAGAAGGATTAAGATAATAGTTTTTCGTGACTCTAAAGACAAAGTGAGGAACAAAGTTTGTAATTAAACTACTCAGTTTTTGTTATTTATTAAACATTTTAGCTAAATTTTTAATTGCCTCTGTGCCTATGTCATATTTACCCAATTTAACTATAAGATTAAATTGGGCTGTAACAATATTTACTTCTTTTTCTTTTTTTAAAAATTAGTAACATGCACTTTATTTTGTATATGAAACACAATAATAAATTGAATGTCTATCAAATAAATCTTTAAAAAATCTTCTAGGTATAGATAGCTCTTTGTGTTTCTTAATTCTCTTTCACTTAAGCTTAATTCAGAATTCATCCATCCCAACTCATTTTTTATGACTATGTGTAAGAAAAACCACTGAAATGGTAAAATAGTATGTGTGCCTAAAAAGAAACTTTTTACCATGTTACCAACAAAATAAATATTTTGAACTCAAAAGTAGAAAAAATAATGGAAAATAAAGTGGAATGCTACAAGATAGAACAAAATTTGATAGAAATTGTATCCACAGGAACAATGAAATAAAAGATTAAGACTACAAAATAGGAGTGGACTATGAGAACACTCGTTTTGTTTATTTTTCACACCTAACAACTAACTCATTCTTTTTACTTCTCTCTGACAGTAGTAACATTTTTGCAGAAAGGTCTTTATCATTAACCTTAGGTTTATTATTTCCAGTCTTTCTCCCCAAAGGCACTGCTGTTATTTATGATTTCTCTTAATCCTATGCAAAACCAAACAATCATCAGTGTAAGGCTAATGTATGTTAAGTGCCTTAGGCACATTTCAATTAAGTAAATTTATTAACATAGATTGGAAAATTTCCAAAACATTTAGTGAATATTACTTCCAGTAATTTCATGAAAATTAATAGCAAGTGTTAAAAGGTAATATATTATATCAAGAAATTTGGGGAATTGAACTCTTAGTTTCCATAGGACTACTTGTGTCAATGTAGAAAGGATTTTAGTATAATTCAACCACACGTCCTCTGGTCCCATTAAGTACTGTGTTTTGTGTGGGAAGAGGGTGGGAATTTTAATTAATTTTGTTTTAATACTTTTATATAGTGACTTCAGATTTTAATGAGCATTTACTAGATGCCAGAAATAATGAACTGATGTAAGGAGGCTTAAAACTTTAAACACCATTCATCCCTCATTAGTGGGATGAATTTTTCAGAAACACTTAAAGATGAGCTTGGAAAAATCAGTTTATAGAAGTAATAAAAACAACTGTGAAATTAAAGATTATACCAATATAAGAATACTAAAGCCAGTATGAGGAATCAGTGATTAAGAATTGTATCTGTGAGAATTTTCTTTCAAAAAATGTACAAATAAGGAGTGAATTAGATGGCATATATTGTTGAAATGTAAAAATAAATCAGAAATTGTAATGGCCCAAATTTACCTCTCAAAATAATATTAAATATAACATAAACTCTAAACAAAGACATTATTCTTCCTGACTTAGTAATCCTTTATTTCATTAAACATAAGATTGGCTGTAGCAGCATACCTGTTGCTAATACTTTTGGTATTATGTTCAGAATTTACAAACTGATACTTTATCAGATTCATTCTGTTATACACACACACACATACATATATATGAGTATGCACATGTATGTGTATGTGTGTGTGTGTGTGTGTGTGTGTATATATATATATATATACACACACACACACACACACACACACACACACACATGAGGGCTTTCTGGGAAAAATCTAGCCATTGTCAATATAATGAGACCGGTTATATGGCTGGGTATTTTCCAGACAACCCTCATATATAATTTTCAATTTTAGGTAGTGATTTTTCAATCTTTTTTTTTTTTATTGTTTTTTACAGAGAAAGAAAGAGACAGAGAGAGAGACAGAGAAAATGGGGAGGGCCCAGAGCAGTCTCCATTGTTGTACGTCATTAGTTTTCAATATATTTTTCTATTTCTTAAAGATATTAAACATAAACATTGATTTTCCTTCATTTTTTTTTTCACTCACATCAATAGTATATAAAGACCACACAGTGGAACACAAACAAGTTAAAGATTTTGAGTAGTTTTGTTGCTGAAATAGCAGCAGAATTTTGAATTTTATTATAATTCAAAATTTTTTATTACTTTGTTCTAAATTTCCTTAAAATGAAAGAGAAGGAAAAAGGATTTTTTTTACAAAGGACACAATAAAAGAACATAAAGATAAAGTTCTTTGCACTGGGAATGGCTTCCCTACTTGTCAGTTTTCTATACATTTACCTTTTCAGAAAGTCATTTAATATGATTAATTTGCCACTCCAAAAGGGAAGAATATTGAGACCAGAAAAATAATTAGCTCAGAAAAAAATACATGTTTTCAACAGCTAATATTTCATGAGAAAACTAGCATGAGTTGTGTGGTGTGTACAGAAGAGACTCTGATAGAAAATGTCATTCCTCCTATCTGGGATAACTTTTTTTCTATCCCCCTTGTCTACTACAGAATATCATTTTCACTCTTCAAATCTAGGGGAACTGGCATTTGCTCACCTTTTTTTATGCCCCTAATTCTCAAGTACAGTTATTTCTTTCCTTGCCTCCCATAGCACTACACACACACACACACACACACACACACACACACACACATGCACACTTCTCTTTTCCTGTCTCTCACCTTAGATTACGGTAAGCATCTCAAAGAAATGGTCTATATCTATATAATTTTGTATTTTCTACCCTAGCACACTAACTGACATATCGTAGGTGCTCAAAAATACATTGAATATATTGAATGAATAAATTAATTATTTAAACCTTCTAGATAAATGGAGTAAAATTAAAGAGTAACAAGATCCACAACAAAATGAAGAGGTTTTTTTAAAGGCAAAATGGCTCCCATACTTGAAAGTGATTCTAAGCCAATTCCAACAGAATTTGAAAAGCTTCTGGATTTATATTTCATATGTTTCCATATTCTTACTACAAATAGACAACGATGAAAGAATCACATGAAGCTCAGTGGGGAACACTAACAATCAGTATTTTGGCACATTTGTCAACATTTTACTAATCCTTAATATGGAAGTGTTGGTAAATGAATAGAAATTAATTCACACTAAATACTGTATTGCAATTAGTTGTGAAGGTATGTAAAATACAGTTTGGTAGATATTGTAAAACTCTTCCATAATAGTTTGGTTTTTCTCAATTAAGTTGTTTCCATAGTTCCAAACTTAAAAGTAAAAAATTTTCAACTGTTTGTCTAATCATAAACTTGATCTCTTGATAAATTCTATAGTAACTGAATCTGTTAGTGTCATTCATATCTCCATAGGTGAGTGAGTAGAGGCAGTTTGCAATTGGATTATTTTCAAAGAACAAAATTTTGTTATAGTATATTGTATTTTTTATTTGAAATGAAGATATAATTTATCTTTGAAATATTAGATGGTTATTAGTTAACAAATAACACATAGGATAAATTACATGTCTTTCATCTAAGGTTGCACCTTGATAACAGATCAAGTAAAGTTATACTTTGTGTAAGTAGATAGTGGGAAATTGAGCACTGTTGGTTGTTGTTTTGTTTTTTTATTTTTTGTTCTGTTTTTTTTTTTTGTACTCTTGTCTCATTTGATCTCTCTAAGGTTTTAATCTTTATTCCCATAAAAGCTTTTTTCGATGTAAATTAAGCAATTCTTACTCATGAAGAAAAGACATCTGTGACATTTTTTCCTGGAAGCTAGCATCAAATTGTTGGCTTCTTTCCAGTGACCTTTAAAGCACAATGATAATGCATCATTACTAATCTATATTGGACTTGAACTTATAACCTTTATACCAAGACTTGGATATTGAACATCTATATTCATGATTTCCATATTTCAGTGTTTACCTCTTGGGTCATCTGTGAGTAGACATGAGGAATTTATATGAACATGGTTATAGGGTAGTTAAGATCTTTAGGACAATTATTATACACAATCCAATTACTTTAAGATTGATGATACCTGAAAGAAAATGTGACATATTATACAAGAGTAGTCAGTAGCTCTTTTACTGAGTATTTATGGAATATAGCCCATGTAACTACCTCGTCTTTGTATAAAATTCCAATTTTATCTTTAATTCTTAGTAACATAAATCAACTAAGGAAATATCCATGATTCACATGGAAAAGGATTAGCTATAGTTCACTTAGCAATCATTCTGGGTTAATTATCAGCTTAAAAGTTTGAAAATATAAAGTGGATAATATAGCCTTAGATTAATTATGCCTATAAGTGAATAAGCCAAAGTACTACATGGACAGGTAACTGTGCAGGTATGTTGGACTTATACTGTGAGGATGCCAGTTCTCATTGACACTTGGTGGTGGTCTTAAGACAGACCTTAAAGTCACACACATGAGTCTTGTTTGGGTGAGGCCCATACTTCCATTGAAACTGAACTCATTCTTGTAGACACATTAGACTTGGTTATTAAATCTCTCATCTCTACCTTTGTGTATACAAGCTAATGGAAAAAAATTATGCAATTTTCTGCAAAATTCTGCCATTATATCTTTAACCATTAGTAGGGCGAGCTCGCTAATTGATTCTAGTTAAACAAAGGCTTAAACAAAACATGACAGAAAATCATGTTCAAACAAGTGGACATGTTTCTTTCATCCCAGATGTAAAACATGCAAGAGATACATTAGAGTACTCTTTGTCAAGATTTTTCAGAGCAGATGTCTCTAAAAAGGAATGCAATCAATATGTAGTAATCACATATTGGTTATCTAACCAGCTTTTCTCCTTTCACTGGAAATATTTTTTCCTTTGGGAAAATGTATTTTCCTACTACAATAATGTAGTGAAAACCATTAATTATTATAGCATCTGATTGCCTTGATAAAAATATGACCCATTAAAGCATTCAGTCTTTTCCTAGCATTTGGAAAAATTGGAAACAGAATAATTCCCACATTTGCCATCAGAAAATAAGTCTTTTCTTAATTCAAGTCTTAAAGTCTATACAAAATAAAACCAATTGTCCAAGCAAGATGAGAGATGAGAGATGGCATATGAGAGATAGCACTTGAGTCTCTAGTTTTAGTGTTTCTCTACCTTATTAATGTTGTCTAAGGGAAATCAATACATAGTTTTCCCTTTCGTGTAAGCTACCATTGGTTGGGTTTAGTTATGTGCTGTTAGTACAGTCCATTAAAGTACAGATTGGGATATCAGGATGGCTCAGTGGGTTGAGTGCTCATCTTGCAGCCATGGGGTCTGAGGATCGAATCCCGGCCCCGATCCATGGGGACCCAAATGCTGAACTGGGTTGTGCCCCCAGTTCAATTCTCACTGGGGTGAACTTCCCATGCAGGAGGCTTCTGACCCAGTTTCTGCCCTTCGAAGACCCACACTCACCTGTGGAGTGAAACTATATTGAAAATTAATGACATACAACTATGGAGACTGCTCTGAGCCCTCCCCCTTCTCTCTGTCTCTCTCTGTCTCTCTGTCAAAAACAATGAAAATAAATCTTTAAAAAAATATAATAATAAAGTACAGATCACTTACTGAAACAGAAAAACATTTCTATGTCAGGAACCTCTATTTTCTCTTTCTCTGAAATTAAATACAACAGTAGGTATGGTTCTATCCTCGGAAGTCTTATTTTGTTTGAAGTAGTAGTGTGCTTTGTCCTAAACATGCTAATGGTCACCAATATCTAATTCCAACTCCATTACAAATATAGCAATGCAGATTAGCAACCAAACTGCAAAGAAAATAATATATCTCAATGTTTAGTGTTTGAGAGAGTGTAGGAAATGTACACTTTTATATTCCTCTTAGGGAATTTTATATTTTTGCCAAAGTTGTGAGCATATCTTGAGAGTCTACATCAAATCTCTTAAAATATATATGTATACCTTTTGACCTGATAATTGTACATACTTCACATGTATTTATGCTAATGAACACATGGTGGGTGTGTGTACAAAGATTTTTTAAAAGACTACTTGTATATCATGTCACTTTTTATATATTTTTATTTATTTTTATTTTTGACAGAGAGAGGGAGAGATACAGAGACAGAGACAGAGAGAGAACTGAACCGGGGGAGCTCCCAGCTCAGCACATGGTTCCGCACAGGCCGGGGCCGGGATTCGATCCTCGGTCCCCGGAGATGCAAAGTGAGCGCCTAACCCACTGAGCCATTCTGGCTTCCCCATGTCACTTTTTATAAAAGTAATAATGCATAAACAATGTGAAAGTCAATAAAAGTATATTTGTGGTGTGAGTTGTACATTATAAACAGAATAAAGAACAGTCTTAAAAATAATGTAGAAAAATAATAAATACCACAGCAAATACTGAGGATATTTTATATGAAAAGGGTATGTTAAGAAATAAATATATCCAGTGTGATTTTATTTTTGTTTAAATGGAAATTGTATATTTAACAAGACTACACCACAAATTTCTCACATGGTTTCCACAGTATTTAAATGCACCATTTGTTTACATATCATTATTCTTCAGAGTTTTATTAACCTTTTATTCCCAATACAGAGTACAATGTCCTGTATAATAGAAACTAAAGATGTGTGAAATACAAGAAGGACCCCCAAAAACCCCAGAATTTATAAAAAAAAAATTTGTGTATTTGTTCTTACATGTTTAAACTTCAGTCATCTTCAAAGGCCTCTTTGTTTGATGTAATATACTTATCAAGATGCTTTTTTTTACTGCTCAAAACAGTTTTTGAACTTGTTAATTCTGATGTTTTTTAGGGCTTGTGACAGTTTTTGTTTCTCCTTATCCAAATGGGTAAAATGTTTCACTTTGAAGACGTTTTTCATCTGGGAAACAAAACAAAGGTTGCTCGGGTGAGATTGGGCAAATCGGGAGGGTGGAACACAGGGGTCATGCTGTTTTGGGTCAAAACCTTCTAAACACTCAGCACAGTGTGGGCAGGTGTGTTGTCATGCTGCACGTCGTTCGTGTGAATCTCCCATCATGAAATGGGCAAAAGCGCTGAGTCTCCAGAAAACATTCACTGAAACCGAACACAGTCTCTCACAACAATATCAGCTGGTATACTGATGCAGATGGGTTCTTAGAACACTCAAGGGGAAGCTGGTACTCCCGTAGCAGGGGAAGCCGGTACTACAAGGGGCCTGCCCTCCAGAAGATAATATTGGGTCCCCCTCATATGTAGAGAAGAGCCATGCTACTCCAGATGAGGCCTAGACCACCAGCCCACCTACCAGTTCATCGACACCAGAGCAAGCCTACTCCGGAACATCAGCACTGTCCAGTTCAGCTGCATGCTTGGGAGAATGACCACTTGGGATTTTAAGCATGAGATCTGGGGTGTTCATTTTATTACAGTAACTAACTGATATGATACATAAATAACATACCAGGAAAAGAAAGTAATTGAATTTCCATGCTCGATTTTCCCATGAGAACAGTATGAAAAGGGACCTGATTCTGGGTGGTGAGCACATAATGTGATGCATGGGTGATGTGATGTGGAGTTGTGCATCTGGAAACTATCTGATTGTTGCCAATCAATGTCATCCCATTAAATTTAACAATAAAAAATAAAGAAAAAGAGACCTTGGAAGAAAGATTTTGTCTTTGTCTATAGGAGAATATGAATATTCCTTGAGGGAAATAAAAGCTCACACAATTAGGGGCTTTTTCTTTCCAATTAGAAAAATTCCAGCCCCAGCTCGTCGCGTCCTCCTCTTCCGTTTTCTTAGCGGATTATAGATGAGCGTCATCAGAGGCTCCGGGGCATCGGGTTAGTTCATAATAGTGGAGAGAAACCGCGTGTGATGAGTGTCTAGGGCACAATGGAAGTCAGCGCAGCTACATGTACCTCTCAGGATTATTCACAACGCTTTACAATTAACTGACAAGCGAGCCCGACTACATATTACCAATTGCTCACTCAATCAATTTCTACACAGTTTCTTGAGCTAAATGGGTCTTGCATGACTGAATTTGAGTAGGAGTTTTCTCAAGTTGCAGTGTCATAACTAGCAGGTGAAAGCTTTGGAAACGACTGTTTTTCCTGCTTTGTGGGGCATTTGCTTTGCTTTTATGTCTTCCCTGCCTCTTTCTCCAACATTGTTTTCATCTGTAAGATTTGTACATTTGGAATGAGCATCACGAACCAGTGATGAAAGGAATAAGGTCAACTCCTCTCTTTTCAGCATTAGTTATCAATTCATAGTTTTGCTATATACTGGTTGATTGACTATTATATGAAAGGTAGTATGCAAGGTGCTGAAGATAAAATGAATAAGAAAGTTATTTTTTAAAAAAGATTGATATTGTTTGAGACAGAAAGGGAGTAGGGTCAGGGGAGGGCCCAGAGCAGTCTCCACAGTTGTACGTCATTAGACGTGACGTAGATTCATTCCACACAGGTGGATGTGGAGCCACAGAGGATGAGAACTGAACCAGGGCCTCACAGCACCCACAAGCTGGGCACCAGTTCAGCATATAGATTTGCACAGGCTGGGCCTAGGGATTGAACCCCAGACCTCATGATTGCGAGGCAAATGCTCAACCACTGAACTATCCTGGCCTCCCAAGAAAGAGTTCTTGGCATATGGAATTAACATTTTAGGGCAGAGTCTGGAAATATACAATTAAACCACAGAAAATGATAGGGAGGGTCTCGTTTAGGTAGGATACTGAGAAATATCCTCAGTAAGAAGGTAACATTTAAGCTGATACTTGAGGACAAGAGTCAGTTATGGGAAGACTTTGGGGAAAAGAACTTAAGGCAGATAGAAAGGCAATAGTGAATCTCTTTTTTAGAGAGAGTTCATTGGGTACAGAACCGATAGATAGCTAAAGTGTCTGTAGCATCATAAAGGATGGGTAAATGAAGAGAGATTAAATGGGATGGCTTAGCAGAGAATAGTTCACTCAGGGTCCTGAAGATCATGCTAGTAATTTGCATTTTAAATGACTTGAGCATTCATATGACTCTTTCTGCTTGCCTTTATTGTCCCAAGACAACAGATCAGAGAGATACAAGAGAGGGAGAGACTGATAATTATAGCGATACAGGTGGACGATGTAGTACTTGAGTGAGAAACATTGAAATAAAGAGAAAAGGAAATGCTGTATTTTGGAGATAGAGCTGGCTGAGCTAACTGAAGAGATGTTTTAGAGGATTTTTTTTTTTTTTGCATGCAAATTATGACTATAAACCTCAGTTTGGGCTACAGTACTCTGTCAGCATAAAATTATAAGAGATATTTCTGTTCAGTGTAGGATATTATCTCTTACCAAGGTCAACAATTTAGGTTGCTTAATTTTTATAGGTAAAACTATACCCAAAAAAGTAAGGGTAAAAAAATTTTAAGTGAATCCATAAAACAACTATTTAGATGGATAGAAATAGCAAAGCTGTGGAAAACTGGAATATTTCTACAGACAATAAATAAATAATTTCCTAAGCCAACATTCTTTCATATTTGGTGCCTATTTTATGTAAGATGAACCAGGTATGTGCAGGAAAGCTAGAATTAAAGCTAAATTAAACATTACAGCTTTATTTTTGGGGAAATATATTTATTCTATTTATATATATGATGCAAACTTCTCTAGGGAAGAAAGATTACTTTTTCTTCTACTCTTCTAAATTCTTCTGGCTGGTCTAATAATCAGATTGACATGAGATAGATTCACAGAAGAAAATAACCAAATGTATTATGTGTGTACCTAGAGAGGTTCCATAAGAATACAGAGCTGAAGACAAATCAGGTAGTTGATGTAGCTAGAGAAGTGAAAGTGAGTGTTTGAGACTTCAAAGGACAGGAAGGTAATTCACACAAAGATGAAAAAGAAAACGTTGGGTAAGCAAATGTTTGCTGAGCCGTTTGTAACAGTGGGATACAGAGAGGACTTTGATCAGAAGGTCAGGCTGAACTCTTGTCTATTACACACTAATCCATATTTAACTATAGTTGTCTATAGTGATAGCTCCTTCCTGGTGCAGGTCCTCTATTTAAATTCTTTTAGGCAGTGAGGGGAAGGTCAAAGATACTTTTTTTTTTAATTGTTAACTTTATTGGGATGACATTGGTTGATGACAATTACATAGTTTCCAGGTGTACAATTCTACATTACATTGTCTATGCATTGCATTATGTCACCACCCAGAATCAACTCTTTCCATCACCATATATTTGATTCTCCCTCCCTACTCTCCCCTGCCCAAAGATTCTTTGAGTCTTTCTTTAAAATAATCAGCTTAAAATTATATCCGAGAGACGCACATTTTGGTGTGACAAAATCTTTTCCCCCTCACCTCAATGAACTATTATTAGTAGTTCATACTGAATGACTACCTTAGAGAGGTGGTCCGAGCAGCCTTGCAGTGATTGGTGCGGGATCGAGTTGGAAAATTCGTTTAGTGGCATATCCAGACGATTTTCGGGATCGAGTTGGAATATTCGTTTAGCGGCATATCGAGACATTTTTCGGGATATACTCGGCGTATAAGACGACCCCCGATTTTCAGTTGACTTTTTTTCGTTTCAAAAGTCGTCTTATATGCCGGAAAATATGGTAAGTGACTGATTCATATTAAGTGGTGAAGTAATAGGGAATCAAACACATCCCAATAATAGAAAATTATTCACTAAAAGCAGAAAAGAGCAAAACACTTCAACTGCTAGTATTCAGCAACTTTAAAGATTTATTTGTATTGTTTGACAGATAGGAAGACAGAGACAGAAAGGAAAGGACCCAGAGCCGTCTCCATTGTTGCATGTCATTAGCTTTCTACATAGTTTTCATTCCTCTGGTGGGTGCCGGGTAGCACAGGGGAAAAGCCAGTCCCAGGGACCTCCTGAATGGAGACATGCCCCTACAAGGGTGGTGACTCCCACGGGGGAAGCTTGCCCCGGTGAGAACCGAACTGGGGGCCACACCCCAGCTCAGCATATGGGTTCGCATGGGCTGGGGCCGGGATTCAATCATCAGACTCCAGGGCTGCAAGATGAGAGCTCAATCCGCTGAGCCATCCTGGCATCCCCCACAACTGTAAAGTTGAGATAAATTGCATGAACTAAATTCTCATGTTCTGCAACTCAACAGGCTATAATGCAACTACTGAAAAATGTTATTTGTGTAAGATTGAGATGAGATGAGATGTCCTCAGGTTTGCAAAAATTCACAGAAAATAAAGATTATGAATATAAAGAACACAGAGATAGATAATTGTGGTAAGGGAGTAATGCTCTCCCAAAGATTTCCATAACCTAATCCTGAAACCTGTGAATATGTTATCTTACAGGGCAAAAGGATTTTACAGATGTGATTAAGTTAAGGAACTTGAGATAGGGAGATTATCCTGAATTATCCAGGTGGTTCCCATGAAATCACAAGAGTCATAAGTAGAAAACAGGAGAGTCCGAAATAGAGAATAAGATGTGACAGAATTAGATTTCAGAGAGGTAGGGAGATTTGATGATGGGGTATACAGTTGGCTTTTTTTTTTTTAATATTTTTATTATTTTTTTGACAGAGAGAGAGAGACAGACAGAGATAGAGAGAAGGGAAAGGGCCCAGAGCAGTCTCCATAGTTGTACATCATCAGTTTTTGGCACGGTTTTTATTCCACACAGGTGGGTGGGGGCTGCACAGAGTGGAATCTGGGCTGAGGACCTCTCACATGGGAGCCATACCCCCAGTTCAGCATATGGGTCCACACGAGCTGGGGTTGGGATTTGATCCTTGTTCTCTGGTGCTTCAAAGCACGCCCTTAACCTGCTGAGCCATCCCAGCTTCCCCTGTTTTTTCTAGTTCTTTATAATTTCAGCCTTACTGGAATGCTGAAAATGTACCTATATTTATTTTTCCTCTAAGAAATGGGGATGAAGAAAGAGGGATTTTCATCAATTGCCAGCAATGGCGGTACAGATACTCCAATGTCAGGACCAATATCCGATTAATAAAATGGAATCTCTTGTAAATCAGTGGGGAAGTGTCAGGTCCTTGAATAGGTTGGAGGATTTATTCTAATGAAAGAATGGCAATAAAGAAGTGTTAACAGCTGAAATAAGGATGAAGGTAATTAAGAGATCCTCTGAAAATAGCCTTCTATTGAAGGAGTTGGGTAAGGCTAGAATGTTAATAGGAGTTAAAAACTGTTGTAGACGATTTGTCTTCTCGATTGGCTAACTTTATAGGTTATTTTAAAGGCATCGTTCCATTGAAAGCACTATGGCAAACATAAATACTTCTCTAAATGGTATGATAATTACTCCTGAAATATAATGTCAAATATAAAAGTAACTCCACCTTTAAAAGTCAATAAGAAACAAATATTTTTATAGTGCCAGATTAACTACAATCTTTTAAATTGTTAAATGCTATAGGATTGAAATTATGTCAGGTTATTTAAATAAAGTTACAAAAATTGAAATGTTTGAGGGTAAAGTTCCATTGACTCATATTTTAATATCTAGTGTTTTTAACTTAAACCTTACATCCTTCTTAGCCTGAAACCTTTGTCCTAAACACCTTTGACACTGTTGCCACAACTCCTTTTTTTTGGCATCTAAATTGTATGATGTTCTTAGCATTTTTATTTTGTATATAGCTTATATTCCAAAATAGATGTAAAATTCCTATGGGAAAGAAATAAAAGGTAAGATTTCCAGTTTTTGAATCCACAGGAGAAGTTTGAGTTAGAAATGTTCAAATGACTGAGAAACAGATCCAAGTTTTCCTAAATAGAGAAAAGAAAGAAATGCAAAACATCT